>RJWM01039345.1:0-16176 GCA_004363535.1 Dasyprocta punctata
GCAGGGGGGAAAATGTAGGCAAGAGAAGGGTGTGATGAAAGAATGCAAAATATACAACTGTCATGAACTTTGAAGCACAGGAAGTAAATATAAGCCATGTCTGCAGGGTTCCCTGAACTCAACCCAAAAGTGCTTTTCAGGCACTGAGTTATCTTGAAAATGAATGAGCTGCTGTGGCCGGAGGTGAAGATAACCTCCCTCCCTGCAGCCTTGGCGCAGCACGAGGGCGGATACGTACCTAGACTACTACGTGCCGGCTGAGCATCAAGAAAAGTCTAAGCACAGCTTGGGCATGTAGCTCAGTGTTTAGGCATGAGTTTAGCAGGTGTGGGTTTAATGTTGGGCTCAATCTCCTGCACACACAGCCCCCAAAAGAAAAGTCAAATGAAGTTGGATCTCAGGGTCAAGGAGATCAGGGCACCCACATCCCTTCTATGAGGAGCCAGTGAAATGAGAGAATTCTGCAGTGTGAAAAGTAGAACAAGCTAAGAATAGTACCCCCAAAACCCAACTTTTGAAGCCCTAATCCTTACTTTCTTAGAATATGGCCATCAGGGCCTTTAAGGTGGTGATTAAAATGCAATCAGTAGTGTGGGTCCTAATCTGATTTGACAAGTGTCCTTATTAAGAAGAGATTTGGAGCAGGGTATGGTGGCCTATACCTGTAATTCCAGCAGTGAGGGAGGCTGAGGCAGGATGATTGAAAGTTTGAATTGCACCTAGGCATTTGAAGACTCTGTTTTAAGCAAATAAATAAAATTTTATTCTGAAAAGGACTGGGAATGTATCTTAGTGGTAGAGCACCCCTGAGAAGAAGAGATTTGGACAGGTGCATATTCAGAGAAATGACCTCACCCCGTGAGGAGGTGGCCAGCTGCCGCCAGGAGACAGGAAACCAAATCTTCGGGCACCATGATCTCTGTTGTGAGAACCAACTGCGTTTCTGTTGTTCAAGTCACCCAGCCTGGAATGGTTTGTTATGGTGGCCCTGGAGGACAATACAGATGAGAGCAGATATGAAGTGATTTAAGTGGTGAAGGGTCTAGAAATGGATGTGGTCATCTCAGGATATGGCCAGCGAAGGTGTCATTAAGGTATCTTCAGGCAAAGTGTATACTTCCCACAACAGAATCACCTATGATACTACTTATTTTGAAGTACTGGGGATTGAATCCAGGGCCTTCACATTGAGCTACACCCCCAGCCCTTTAAAAAATTTTATTGTTTTATTTTGAGACAGGGTCACCCAAAGTCACCAAGTTACCCAGACTGGACTTGAATTTACAATCCTCCTGCCTCAGTCTCCAACAGTGCTAGGATTACACGTGTGTGCCAACCTGATGCTTTTTTTTTTTTGGTACCGGAAATCAAACTCACAACCTTGAGCTTGCCAGGCAGGGGCTATGCCACTGAGCTATATCCCCAGCCCCTATAATACTTCTTAAAAACCAAGTCCTCAGGTTCACACGATTCAGTGTTAAAATAGTTTGGAATGAGGTCTAAGAACCTAGGGGCCGGGCGTGGTGGCGCCCGCCTTTAATCCCAGCACTCGGGAGGCTGAGGTAGGCGGAGCGTTGTGAGTTCGAGGCCGGCTTGGGCTACAATGTGAGCGCAAGGCCGTCCTGAGCTACACAGTGCGACCCTGCCTCAAAAAAAAAACAAAAAAACAAAAAACAAAAAACAAAAACCAAAAACCAGGACCGGGAGTCTGGCTCAGTGCCTTCAGCACCTGCCCTGGCAGGCGCGAGGTTGTGAGTTCAATCCCCGGTGCCGCAAAAAAAAAAAAAAAAAAAGAACCTAGGGCTGTCTTGGTAGCACCCTGAGTGGCACTTTCGCCTTGCAAGGCTGGAGGCACACGGCTTGAGGTCCTGCCTGACCTTAGGCTCTTTTCTGGGTGTGGCTGGCGGGTACTAATTCCACCTCATGGAGGGCTGGTGTGCCTGGTGCTCCCGGCAGATGTCCTACCATGCAGGAACCAAGTATAACCAAGCTTCTAACTCTCCAGGTGTCAGCAGTGTGTGCTCAGCACATGGGAAAGCGGGAGGGGAATGGGATGGAACGAATGGAGACTATGGAGAATTCACCCTTGCTTCCCAAAAGAAATACATCCCTCACCTATCTCACTTAAGATGATGGGTTTTTATTTGGGGGGGTGGTCTATTTGAGACAGTGTCTTGATATGCAGTTCAGGCTGCCCTTGAACTCACTTTGTAGCCCAGGCTGGCCTCCAACTCAAAGCAATCCTCCTGCCTTAGCCTCCTGAGTGCTGGTGTTACAGGTGTGCACCACCATGCTCGGCAAGATGATGCATTTTGGACAATCATCTTCAGTACATGTACCATTTCTCTCATTAAAAGCCTATTACTTTGGCACCTAAATTAAGAGAGGGAATATAAGAAATAGAATGGGCATAGCTAACTTTTCTGTGGCTGAACATCAGCTGAGCTTGTGTGGCCAGTTCCCAGACATGACTGGGCTGCTTCTTCTTCTTCTTAATTTTGTTGTTGTTGTTGTTATTTTGAGTGCTGAGGAGGAAATCAGGACCTCCACACATGATGCAAAGTATACCACCAACCCAGCCTGGGCCTTGTAATGCCCTGTACAGTTAAAATACAATAGTGAAATAGACAACATATAAACGAATTAAGCTAATAATAACTGGGAAACACTGTAACAAATACTTCCTACAGGCTTGGCACTTCTATTTATGTCATCACCAAGGGCAATGGAAATGAAGTTGAAAGAGAGAGAGAGAGACAGAGACACGAGTGATGCAGTTTTAAAACAGGCAGAATAGATGACACCCATTTGGTTCCCCAAGGACAGGTAAAAACTACCCTCATATTTACAAATGTGATCAAGGAACATTAATTTTTATAAAATGGGGTTTTAAAACTGAAATTTAGACAGGTCCCATGAGAATGCTCAGGACATTAGACTATTTCTCTGTTTCAGCCAGAACGTGGTCCCCGTGCCCATTGGCCAGACCAGGTTGGGTGCTCCTGCAATCGGTTTTTCAAAAATTTATTTATTTATGTATTAGCACCTTTTCAACGCTAGGCACTTGTTTAAGTATTTTTCCCTCCTTGACCAGCGATCACTGGATTCCCACTCAATTCTTTTTTTGGAGGGTGTCGGGGGACGGAATTGCCATTACCGTAGAGCGTTTTCCGCAATAATTCCAGCCTCGAAAGGACTGATTTAAAACTCTAGACCCAGCGTCCTGGCAGGGTCAGAAGGAAAACCGCGAACGCGAGTGGGTGTCGCGAAGCGCGAAGACCCAGTCTTCGGGGGCGGCTTCCCGGCGCGGCCCGGGGGAAGGCAGGCAATGCCACGCGGCCATCGGGGCCGCCCGGGGGCTCTCACAGGGACGGGGGGGGGCCCCCGCGCGGCGTGGGGGCGGCACCGCTTCCGCTCGAGCCCCGCGGTGGCTCCAGCTCGCGAGGTCCCGGCCTAGCGGCCCGCGGAGCAGCCGGGCGCGGCGCCGCCTCGCTCATTAGAAGGCGCTCTGGGGCGGGCTCACCGCGCCCGGCCCGCCGCTTCCTCCGCCGCCCCGCCCGCCCGCGCTACCGGCCCCGGGGACAGCGTCTCCCAGAGCCTGGGCCCGGCCCCGCCGCCGGCCATGCATTCTTCCGGCCCCGCCGGCTCGCGCGGGGCCGCCCCCAGCCCGAGGTAACCCTGGCCGGCGCGGCTCGGCTGGGCTCGGCTCCACTCGGCTGGGCTCGACTCGTCTGAGCTCGGCACGGCTCGGCCCGGCTCGGCTCGGCCCGACTCGGCCCTGCCCGCGAACGCAGGCCCGGGCGCGGCGCGGCCTGGGGGCGGAGCGGCTGTCGGCGGCGCGTGGCCGGAGGGACGAGGGCGCGGTAGGCCCCGGGGAGGAGGCGGGGGCGCGGGGCGTCCGCCCGCCTCCCCGGGACCCGCCCCGGTGACAGGTCCGGCCTCTGAGAGCCGCCGTCCCTGTGTCCGCAGGCAGCCGCGAGGGGAGTAGGCGCCGCCGCCGCCTGCCGGCGCCGTGAGGTGAGGTGAGCCCGCCGCGCCCCTGCCCGCGGAACCGCCGCCCCCGCCGCTGCCGCCCCTCGCCGCGCGGCGGCTGGTGCCCCTCGTCCCGGCGCTGCCGCCCGGCTCGCGCCCCTCCCCCGCTGCTCCGCGCTGTCTCCGCGGCGCCGCTTTCTTCCTCTCCCCGCTTCTCTTCTTCCCTGACTCCCCTTTTAGAACAAAACTCCCATGGCCCCGAAGGGGCGTCTCACCTCGCCGGGGGGAGAGACCTTCTACTAAAGGGGAGAACGATATGCGAGAACGGTGGCGGCCGGGACACCGAGGTCCTCGGGGTCTGGGGACCGCATCCAGAGGTCCCTGTCTCTGTCGTTTCCCTCGCGTCCCTGGTGTCCTCCGTTTGGGGACGCTGAGGGTGTCCAAAGCAAGCGGGTCCATTTTCTACGCTAAAGTCCAGACCCACGAGCGCGGGGAGCCGCGGTGCGTCGCGGTGGGCATGGTGCTGTCGCCGGGTAGATGGTGACCCGCGCGCCCCGGCACACCGCTCCCTTGACCTTGCGCGATGCCTGCCTTTCGCTCCCTGTCCCCCTAAGGAATTTGCCCAGAGGATCACCAAGACACCGTTGCACCCAGCCAGCTTGGACATCCTCGCTTTTCTTTTCTGTGTGTGCCGCAGTCAGTTCCTGGGTCGGTGACTGTTTATTTAGATGTGTTTCATCCATTTTCCTTTGTAAACGAGCTGTCCTTTCACCTCCCAGACAGACGGGACCGACTGCAGAGTGAGAATGGCTGTGACTTTGGAAGGAGCACCGCGGCTGGGCTGGATCCTGCTGAAAGCCCTGCTGAGATTCGCCTTCATGGTCGCCAACAACCTGGTCGCTATTCCATCCTACGTCTGCTATGTAATTCTGCTGCAGCCCCTTCGCGTGCTGGACAGTAAGCGGTTCTGGTGTATTGAAGGAATCATATACAAATGGCTTTTGGGGATGGTGGCTTCCTGGGGATGGCATGCTGGATACACAGGTAAGAGCAGGAGCACTTTTGTTTAATGCATGTGAAAAAGAACTGTTACACTTGAGTCAGGAGCCATGATTGAATAGAGCTTTGCTTTCACTGTTGAAAAAATAAATAGAAAGCAGTCTTGTTGGGTTTCCTGTCAGACTGTCACCGAGGAAGTGTGTTTTCATAGGTATTATTTCGTAATTAAAAATTGATAAATTCCTTAAATGTCGATTGACGTTTGTTTACAAGACTCGGGCTGCAAAAGCTCTCAGAGAGGAATAGGAGTACAGTATATTAGAACTTGAAGGTGTATAAAATGAGGATATAAGGCATTTAGCTCACAAATACTGGGCATTTAGACTAGCGACTGAGCTGTATTTGGGCTAAGAGAGTTTAATAAGTTTTTTTCATTTAGCGAAATACTGTACTGCTAACATTATAAGCCAAACCAAAAAAGGGTTCTCTGTTCTGTTTTTTATAACCTATATTTTATCTCACAAAAGTATTAAATTTAAAAAAATTAAGTTGTCTGTGTTAAGCTAATTTGTCTCTTGAGTGTCTTTGCCTTTCTGTTTCTGCTTTTAAATAGCATTTGAGGAGGAGGAATAACACTGTTCTGAATTGGGCTTTGATGGAACTAAATGAGTTTATTCCCTTGCTTATAAACCTCATGGACTTTGAGAACTTAGGCTTCTCGTGTGAAAATGCAGCATCCTTCATCACATTCACTGGGTTTTTTTTTTTTCCTCTAAGAATTGGATATAATGAAGAAAACCTTGAGGTTCCTAGTGCTTGTCAGATGTGGAGGCTTTTTATCAAGAAGATGTTTAGACTGCTGGCAGCAGATTCTCTCCTGCAGATTCTGGGCTCAGTGGTCCGATTTGCAGTTCATAGCTTGGAAGAGTGACGGGCACTCACGCTAAGGTCAAGCAGCGCGGCAGTTCTCCATTTTAAATCCTGTCTCCCTCTCTCCTGCCCAGGCTGCATCTGCAGGTTTTATCCATGCCCACGAGAAAGGACTGACAGTACACAGCTTTCTGGAGCCTGACAGACCCTGGCTCTGTCAGATTGCTCCGAGTTGCCTTTTCCCTTATGCTGTTGATTACACTGTGCAGACACAGGAGCTTCTGGTATAGTGTGTGCCTTGCTTATTTGTCCTGCGTCTTGTAGAGATTCCAGTGTTCTTGAATACACTAGGTGAGCTCCTAGTTCTGTTTTAGGACCTGCTAGTAAGAGCAGCAGTAGTAGAGGAAAGAAATGAAGTTGTAGTCAGTGATACTGAATTTTGTTACCTGAATTGCACTACTGTCTTGGAATGGCTTTGCTTAATATATCTTGAGCTTTCCCAAATGTGCTGTGTGATACTAGTGGCTTTATTCTTTGTAAAGTTTGCTGGTTTAAAATGAGCTTGTAGGTTTTAGAATCAGATTTTAGAACTTTGTTCTACTTAAACACACTGAAATTACTGAAATGTTCATATTCATGTGTGTAAAATATTTGTGTCAGCATGATAGGAAGGTGAAAACAATTGATTTGCCATTGACCTTGAAATTATAAGAACTGCAGTGTTGCTGCTTGAAGTTATTGTCCTATGGCTATTGCATGACTGCAGTGTATATTTAAACATATCTTCTTGAGGTAGCTCTTTCTTGGGGTAGTATATATATTTTAAATGGTTTTCTCATAGGTCGAACACATGATTTCAGAGGGTATGGTCATAGTCTGCTCATAACAGTACAGTCAGGAGGTCAAACAAATGGAATGGATTTTGTTGAAAACCACAACTGGATTTAAAGCAGCATACCTCAGCAGGAATTGGTGAGCAGGTATACCCAAAAGTCTCAGGCTAGATCAGCCTTTCTTTGGATTATGTATTTCATTTCTTCCCTTTGGGTCAAGAGGACCATGTTCTTGTCACTCCCCCTCCCCTTTCTCTATTCCAGAGTGTCACAGATAGAAAATTGAACTTTGCTAAAAGATCTAATATGTTCATGCTTTACAATAAAAATTGCCAAAACTGTTGAGAAACCACTTCTGAGGAAGATTTAAAGCTGAAAATTGAATATGGGTCTAGAACACTAATTTTTCAAATTTTGACATACAGTATAGGACAATTCAGTCACTCAGCTCTGCTGCTGAGGATTGGTGATTATCTCACCTATACTGCCCCACATGGAAATGGCTAGCTGCATGTGACTGTGTACATTTAAATGAATTTAAATGTGAAATGGAAACTCAGCTTAATCACACCAGCCACATTCAGATGCTCAGCACCAGGTGGCTTAGTGACCACTGGATTAGTGCAGCTAGAGAACATTTTCATCGTCATAAAGTTCTGCTGGACAGAGCTAATAAGTAGTAATTTGGGCTTTCTCCATTTTCTTAGGAAAATTGCATTTTATCTTTGTAAAAGGAATCTTTTTTTTCTAGTTTTAAAGTGATTTCCACACTGAGTGTGTAGTTCAGTGGTAGCACACTTGCTTAGCATGCACAAACCCCGGGTTTAATTTGTAGCACCTCAAATAACTAGATTTCTTTTGGGGAAGCAAGATTTATTAAAGTTTACAACGCGAGCGCAAGGCCGGCCTGAGCTACATAGTGCGACCCTGCCTCAAAAAACCAGGGCCGGGAGTTTGGCTCAGTGGCTGAAGCGCCTGTCTGGCAGGTGCGAGGTTGTGAGTTCAATCCCCGGTGCCGCAAAAAAAAAAAAAGATTTATTAAAGTTTGTGAAATTACCTTTTAATTTGAATCAGACATAAAAATTAGTCCTTTAGCCTTGTGTGGTGGTGTACACCAATACATACCATTCTGTAGGCGGTTGAGGTAGGAGATCCCAAGTTCAAGGCCACATGGGCAACTTAGTAGGATCATTTCTCAAAAAAAAAAAAGGAAGACATGGGCTGGACATGTTGCTCAGTGGTCCCTGAGCTCAGTCTCCAGGACTGGGGAGAGGAAAAGAAAAAAGAAAAAAAAAAAGTCCGTTAAAAGCAGATGTGGTTCTTGGATGTAGAATGGTGAGCCAACAAGCAAAAGAACCTCAGTGAACATTCTTGTATTTCATGTGCATTCTCAAAGCTGGAGATTTACCCAAGTTTGCTGAAGAGGAAAGAGGGATGTTCTGTTCTTTCCGCCTGTTTCTGACTTAGTCTTTTCAAGGGCACATGTTTCTTGAAAGTACTCTGAAGACAGTGGGGTTCGTTCACCTTTAATTTGCTCCTTGTATTTAAGGTAGCACTGTGATGGTAACTTCTTTAGTGGCAAGTGCGGTCTGGACAGCTCCTGTCAAGGTTGAGTTTCAGACTGCCTTTGTCCTGATGTCTTAAAAGGGCAAACCAGAAGAGATTGCAGGTGAACGAATGATTTACTTATGCCTGCTTTCTTTAGATCTAGGGTACTTGTAGAGAGATTTTTAGACAAAAAAATTCTTTTATTTTAAGTGTTTATTTTGATTTTCACTTATGTTAATGAAATCATCTCATCCAAACACATTTAATTAGTCTCTGTACCTGTAATAGTTTAGGGTATTCTTTGTAAGTGGAAGCTCTAGAATTTCCATATAGAGTCTGAGCTCCCAAGTCTGGCTGGCAAGCATTTGGGGTGCCCAAGGACTTGCCACCAAGCTGCTTTGCTCAGCAAATGCTGTTTTCCTTAGGTTATTTACTTGGAGTGGCTTTAGGGGAAGCTCACGCAGATTAGGTTTACGTTCCACCTGCTCCCTGGCTGCCATGGCTCTGTGTTCACGTTTGTCAGTTATTTTACTATTTGGTAGTGGTCTGCTTTTTTTTTTTTTTCTTTTTCCCTCCTGTTGGGATGCAGATTTGTTGTATAAGAAAAATGTTTAGGAACTAAATGTGACCTTGAAATTGTGTGCGTGTGTGTGGGGGGGTTCTGGGCCTGAACCCACGGCCTTGTGCATGCTAGGCATCATGTTGCCACTGAACTACATTCCTAGCCCTGACCTTCAGTTTTAGAGGAAGTTTTAAAAATGTATATTCTAGAACATAGAATGTGTTTTTTACTAGGAGTGCTATCAGCATTTGAAAGACATTGTTCTAGCAGGGAGGGCACTGCAACCTGGGAGAACTCTGAGGGCCAGCAGAGGCGATCAGGCTTTAACTCAAACTTGTCTACTCCCGAGTGGGTGCGAGATGCTGCCTTTCATTGAACTTCTGTTATGTTGGGAGACACCTGATAGCCGTGCTGAGGTGCATAGGTATCGTCATTGCTGACCGTGAGGTGCTCACAGTGCTGTGGCAGGGAGACTGCGAAGCTGCATGGGTACACTGAGCCACCCCAGGGGTGCAGAGGAGGGCTCCTGAGCCAGAGGCCCCAGCAGGTACAGCGGAGGAGAACGAGGAGGCTTCCAATTCCTGGTTTTTGTACTTTTTAGAGTCTCGTTAGGAAAATATATTTCTGTGATGTCTTATCTAACTAATTGTAATAGAATTAAAAGAGTAAATAATGTGCCATTTGAAATTTGTATCTTTGTGGTAATATTAGTTATAAGTTACTGAAATGTAGGCCAAGCAGTGTCCAGTAATGCTGCACATTTGAAGAAGCTATGGTTTCACTTTGTCACTTCGCTAGCCATTTATGCTCACAATTTTATCAGTTCCCTACTATTATTATCTCTTCTCCTTTTGTTATTGATGTTGAAATTGAAAGAGGTTTCAGTTACTTCCTCTTAAGCATTAACTGATGTTTCCATAAGTTTATTTTTCTATTTAAAGAGCCAATATTGATCTTTAGATAATGTTCCTAGAATGTTTGTTTTACTACCCTGTATCCCCTTTTGTTTTGGATGCTTGAAATCTCTCTCAAGCTGCAGCTGTAATACCTGAAAGCAGTGTCACAACTATGGATTTCTGCAGTCGGTTAAAAAATTGCTGCTACATGTGGCACATGCCTGTAACCCCGGCTCTAAAGAGGGTGAGGCAAAATTGTGTATTTGAGGGCAGCCTGGGCAACATAGCAAGTTCAAGGCCAGTCTGGAGTATGTAGTGAGACCCTGCGTTAAAATGAAAGAAAACTTGTTATTTCAATGAAAATATTTGTAGTACAGTATACTAGAAGTGTCATAAAACTCTTGAGCTTTTTATTTTTATAGATAGTAAATTTTAGGTCTTCCACTGTGTGTTCTATTTTTCTTTGCCTTTTTTGTTTAGATATTTAGGAAGCTTTGTGTTTTTGTCTTATTAATTACTTTATATAATAGCCTTAGATCTCTATTGATAGTAAATTTTCCATAACAAAGGTAGTATTCTTTTTAACTCTTCTTTTTTTTTTTGTTTTTTTGCGGTACTGGGGATTGAACTCACAACCTCGCACCTGCCAGACAGGCGCTTAAGCCACTGAGCCAAACTCCCAGCCCTGGTTTTTGAGGCAGGGTCGCACTGTGTAGCTCAGGTCGGCCTTGCGCTCGAGTTGTAGCCCAAGCCGGCCTCGAACTCACAACGCTCCGCCTACCTCAGCCTCCCGAGTGCTGGGATTAAAGGCGTGCGCCACCACGCCCGGCTATTCTTTTTAACTCTTTTGTCTTCCCCTTTCTCTTGTCCATTGCCCAATTTTAATCACTAGTATTTATTCACAGTAGTATACGCATTTATGTTACTGTGTGTGCTTACACTTGCACTTAATTGTGAGCCTTAAGGCTGTTCATTGGTTCCCAGGCATTTCATCAAGGTAATAAGTTTATCTATTGCCCTTGTTTTTCCCCTTCTCCAATTTAGATTATTTGTATTTATACCTTGCTATGACCCATACTTATATTCTGTTTCATCACCCTTTATATCTATCTGTTTTAATTCTGCAGTTAAATATAGTAATACCCAGGTTTTTTTGTGAAATTTTCCCCAGCCAACCTTTAGTTGGCCAGAGTCCATCCTGTGGTACAGATTGAGTTTTCCTAATCCGGAAACCCAATGTCTGAAATGCTCCAAAACGCAAACATTTTTGGGGATGGACATGACACCACAGGAGGAAACCTCCACATCTGACCTCATATGATCGTGGATCTTAGAATGTAGAAGCATGAAAAATACTGCATACAGTTACCTTCAGGGTATGAGTAAAAGGTGTGGATGAATTTAAGTGACCTTTATGTTTGGACTTGGGTCTCATCTCCAAGAAATCTTACTGTGTATATGCAAATATCGCAAAGTCTCCCCTTAAAAATTTCTGAGATTCACACACTTGCAGTCCAAACAATTTCAAATAAGGAATGCTTAAACTCTAGTTTCTCAACAAGAGATCATGCAAAAAGATGGTGATATTTTCTTACAACATTTTCAGATCTTCAATTTTGTTGCTTGCATTTGAAGGATGGCTTAGCAGGTTATAAAATCTTTGGCTCATACTTTCTTTCCTGGAGTGTCTGACAGTGTTGTCCAGATGTCTCCTAGCATTGAATATTACTATGAAGATGTGTGAAGCCAGCTTGAATTTTTTCTCATTAGTTACTTGATCTTTTGTGTCTATCTTTCCAAAGAATTTTGTCTTTGTTTAGTAACTTTATTCAAATATGTTGGTATTAAATGTTTAGCTGAATTTTTCCTGGTATGTGTATGTTCTTCCAATACATAGACTCAAGTCTATTTTTATTTCAAGACATTTTTCCTTAATTATGTTATTTGATTGTCTGTTTTTGGAGACCCTAGTTACACAGAGTCCACCAAAAAAAAAAAAAAGTATACACAATTCAGCAGTTTGCTGTACTAATAAGTGTCTGGATATGAATGGCCACCACTTTGAGCACCTCTTGTAATTGCAGAGGCAGGAGGTAACTTGTATTAATTTCATGATGTCTCAATAAATTTAATATTAAAATACTTACACAAGTTTTTGTTTTTCTGAGGTATGCATATTTTTGGTGAACTTTTGTATATATGTATCTTTTGTAGCAATTACTTTCCCTTTAATTTTTATATACTTTTTCATTTCTTTAATGTTTCTTATTGTGTTTTCAACAGTGTCTTTGATCTCTTTTCAGTTTCTTTTTTATTTCTCAGGTGGTTTTATTCTTCTCTGCCTTGTTGACTTCTGCCAGCTTGTGCTTCTCCGTTTCTGTTACTTACACATTTTTCCTTGGAGCTGTTGGATTTCTGCTCTGTGGTCTTACTCATAGTGGTGGTGATGTCATTAATTTTCTCAAATTCATCCAAGAATGTTTTGTTATAGCTTTTACCTTCTTCTTTGTAGTATTATTTGGGTTAGTGTCCTGTGGTAGACGTAGTTGGTACGTTTTGCTTCTCATTTCTGCCACTTTCCTTTAGTACCTTTTGGACATTGCATGCCAGTGGCCTTTTTATTCCTTATAACTTAAATGAATTGGATTTTCCTGAGTTCTCTTTTAGGAAGTTTGGGACCAGTGTAGTGTCTAGGTTTTGCCTCAGAGATAATCTTTTTCACATCGGGCCCTTGGAAGTTTCTTTGTGGCCACGAGTCCTGCTCTCCAAGGCAGACCAAGTCTGGGAGGCCTTTTGTGCCAATTCTGGATGTCCCACTCCTTTGCAGCCGTGACTAGAGGGACACAACTCCAGTGTGCCATCCAGCCCCTTTCCTCAGGGAGGCAGCTGTTTCTGTTGCTTTTGGGGTTCTGCCACTGCTGGCCTCGTCACATGCCACACCAAGTGTCAGGATCCTCCAGGCCATCCCAGTGTGGCTTGTCTGCTCTGTTAGATCTCTGTCCTGCCCTCAGGTACTTGGAGTTTTCATATGTTTGTTTGTTCTCCTAGATTTACTAAAAAGGAGTTTTTCTTTTCTTTTTTCCCTTCTCTTTCTCCTTGTTGCTTTTGTGTTTTCCAGAGAAACTTACTTCTATAATGCTATCATATTCATGCCAGGAAGTGCAACCCAAGAGTCTTGTTCCACTGTACAGCTGTGATTCAGATAGCACTGTCTGTCGTTGATTGTTATAAAATGGAGACCAGTTTTACCATCTAGTGAACTTTCTTTGACGTCTGTGCCAAAGCCAAGAAGAAAGTTCCAAAATGTGTGTTTTCTTCTCTGTTCCCAGTAGTTCCCAAGCTGTTTGATTCTTGGACTGTTTACCACTGCATATGGTTTAAACAGCCACTCTTTTTCTACTTGGCTTCAGTAAGAAAGTTTCATCAAAATGAATGGAAGAAATGCGTTACCTCTGGTACTTCAGGGAGGAACAGGAATGAAATGTGACACTAAAACTGTTGTCTGGGGTCTGGTCTGTGGACCACTTTGAAAACTTAAGGCTCACCAGTGTCCTCCAAACTTTGATAAAAGTTAGTAAAAATTAGTTTCCTGTGTTACCATTCCTAATCTAAAATTAGGCTTTACTAAGTAATTGGCCTTTGTTTTAAGGATTTCTTCTCAGTTTGTGAACTAATAGCTATATTCAGCAGTTAATGTGTTTATTGCCTCAACCGTATTTAAACTTTAAAAGTTGGAGGACTGGGGGTTTAGCTTAGTGGCACAAGCACCTGCTTGACAAGTGTGAGGTAGTGAGTTCGATCCCCAGTACCAAAAAAAAAAAAAAAATATATATATATATATATATGTGTGTGTGTGTGTGTGTGTGTATATATATATATATATATATTAGTTAAATTATGGAGTTTCCATCAAGAAAATCTGTACTTCCAGCTATTCCTGAGAGATTAGAAGTTGGGTGATGCCGAGCACCGCTCCTGTGGGCAGCAGCTTACTGGAGTTGTTAAGCAAGCGGCTACCGCCTTTAGGTGGGGCCTTGCTCTCCAGCTCCCCAGCTCCCCACTGTGCTGCTTCTTCCTTGCCTGCCCTCGAGCCTGCTTCAGTCATTACATTACTTGCGTGGACCTCAGAGACTTGAGTGATGAAAAATCGAATTACAATTACTGGTCTGTTTCTGTGGACATATGATAGTTGTTGTGCAGCTGTATTCCTTAGTAGTACCTGAAACTTAAAACTATTATTAAAAACTAGAAGTTTGTTGGTGACCTCAATTATTGATTTCAGGAAGCAGAGGCATTCATTGGGGACTGAAAAATAAAGTGCTGATAGCAAGAGCTGTTTTTTTTTTTGTAATTTTTATTTTAAAAAGAATAAAACTAAGCAAAATATAACAGAATAAAGCCAATCAAAACAAAACAGTATAAGTGACACAGGACTTCAAAACAAGATAATAGGAAATCAACAATGCTTACCATAGTGCCTCTTGTTGTCTTCAAAATAGCAAGAACTTTTTTTTAAGTTTCAGTACTACACCACTACCTCGGGAAAGTGAGTTTTCTGCTGTTCATTCTTGTGAATATAATCATGTAAAATCTAGATAATTTAAAATGTGTTATTTCTCTTATTTCATTGTTTAAAGTATTAAAAACAGAGCAAGCCTGGTTGATTTGTTTCTTTTTTTTTTTTTTTTTTTGCGGCACCGGGGATTGAACTCACAACCTCGTGCCTGCCAGGGCAGGTGCTTAAGGCACTGAGCCAAACTCCCGGCCCCGGTTTTTCGAGGCAGGGTCGCACTGTGTAGCTCAGGCCGGCCTTTGCGCTCGCGTTGTAGCCCAAGCCGGCCTCGAACTCACAACGCTCCGCCTACCTCAGCCTCCCGAGTGCTGGGATTAAAGGCGTGCGCCACCACGTGATTTGTTTCTTATCATAAATTATAGTTAACTAAAAATTCATAAAATGATTAGTTTTACATTTGCACTTTTTCTTAAGGTTTAGTATCTGCTAGATTGTGCTAGCAAAACACTTTTCCAAACTTCTAAACCCCACTAAATATTAGGAACCCATATGAATCATATATATAATATGCATTTTGTGTATGCTATTAGGAGTTTGCATTTGACGCTTTAAGTGAAAAAAAATGTAATTTGAATACATCAAGATATTTCTAAGTCTTCCAAAAGCAAAACTGTTCAGTATAGCTTTAGTGTTAAGCATATTATATATATATATGCATATATATTTTAAAATTGGAATATAATTCATATACCTTAATAGCCACATTTTAAAGTGTATTTAAAGTGTATTTAACTCAATATATTTTAGTAGTTTTACATGATTATGCATCCATCACTACTAATTCCAGAACATTTCATCACCCTCAAAAGAAATTTCAAACCTCTTAGCCCTCACTTCCCCTTCCCTCTTCCTCTCAGCCCCTAGCAACCACTAATACAGGTTTCATCTCTATGGATTTGCCTATTCTAGACCCTTTATATAAATGGAATCAGATGATATGTGATCTTTTGTTTGGATTTTTTTCACTTAGCATAACATTTGCAGTGTTCACCCAATTTATAATGTGTCAATATTTCATTCCTTTGTATGGCTGAATAATATTCCACCATGTGGACACCTACATGTTTTATGTGTTCATTAGTTAATAAACATTTGGGTTGTTTTCAGTTTTGGTTGTTATGAATAATGCTGCTGTGAACTGTCATCCACATTTTGTATGGACATATGTTTTCAGTTCTCTTAGACTTAGGAGTCAAATTGCTGGGTCATTTGGTAATTCTATGTTTAACTTTTGAGGGACTGCCAAACTGTTTTCCATAACAGCTGCACTATTGTGCATTCCTACCAGCAGTGTAGGAGTATTCCAATTTCTCTGCAACCTCATGAATACTTTACTTTTTTTCTTTTTTAAAAATTCTAGTCATCCAAATGTATGTGAATCTAGTCATCCAAATGTATGTGAAGTGATATCTCGTGATTTAGGTTTGCATTTCCTTAATGGCTAATGATCTCTCCATGCATTTACTACCCATCTGTACCTCTTGGAGGAATGGATTGGCTGTTTCTGTTGTTGAGTTATGCTAAGCTGTGACTGTCGCTTGTCCCTTTAGAAGTTCGCGTTTTGGGAGCTTGGTCCCAGGATGGCACCATTGGGAGATAGTATGAACCTTCCAAAGAGAGAACCTCATGGGAGGCCGCAGTCAATTAAGGTAGCCCTTGAAGGGGTGACTCTGGTAGTTCTCTCTGGAGGGTTGTTACGAAAGCCTGACCCAGCCCCACCCACCCTAACTTCCTGTTTGGTAATGTGATCCGCTCACTCATACCATTGCAGTCCACTATAAGGTGACCCAACTGAGGGGAAGGGGCTTGCCTACATATGCACCCTGCTGTTTGGACTTTAGCCTCTAAAACTGTGAGCTCTATAAACCTCTTTTCTTTATAAGGTTAGCCTCTGTCAGGTATTTGTTATAGTAATGCAAAACT
>RJWM01039346.1:0-16302 GCA_004363535.1 Dasyprocta punctata
TCCCAAGTGCTGGGATTAAAGGTGTGCGCCACCACGCCCGGCACCGACCCTAGTTTTTTGAGGCAGGGTTGCACTATGTAGCTCAGGTCGGCCTTGTGCTCATGTTGTAGCCCAAGCCGCCCTCGAACTCACAACGCTCCACCTATCTCAGCCTCCCGAGTGCTGGGATTAAAGGTGTGTGCCACCAAGCCCGGCTCTGAAATCCAATTTTAAAAGAAAAATGCACATATGGAAAATAACTTCAGAGGACAGAAGGTTCCCAACAGTAAGGAAGTTTTCTCCTAGCCTAGAACCTGTCATCCCAGAATCATCCTCTAATATCATTTTTTTATTGTTAGTATCTGTTTGCAATAATAATTGCATTCATGTTGGGAAATTGATACATGTACATACTCCCTCTTTGATTCCTCTTTCCATACATTTTCTATAGTGTAGCATATGCAACGAGTTTGAATTTTTTTGTTTCGTTCTATTGTACAACTTGAACCTATTATATATAATCCTGTAACTTTTTGTTTGTTTGTGTTTTCTTTTTGAAACATAAGCTCCCTGTGTAGTTCAGGTTGGTCTTGGACCCACTGTGTATTCCAGGCTGGCCTCAAACTCACAGCGATTCTCCTGCCTCAGCCTCACAAGTGCTGGGATTACAGGTGTGCACCACCACACCAGGCCTCTCCCGTAACTCTTACAATTTAATTTTTCATTAAACTTTTTGAAAAATATCTTTAACCCCCTTTAACCTTATGAAACAACATGAGTTCTCTGGTAAAATTTTCTTAGGGTTCTCTGTGACTTGAGTGATGCTCCCAAGCTGTGTTTGTCTTTTTCTTTTTTGTACATACACACCTGCCCACCATTGTTTGAGATTAAATTGTTGTGAAAAGTTGGCAAAATAGGAGACTTTAGAATTCATTTTCTCGGGTTGCAAGAAAGTGCCTGCCTTCTTTCTAAGGAAATAATTCAATTAGGTTCAGGGAAAGCAGGTATCTCAATCATTATTTTACATCTTCTAAAAGCCTAAAATATTACCTTTTTTAAAATTCATGCCCGGTGTGGTGGCGCATGCCTCTAATCCCAGCACTCGGGAGGCTGAGGTAGGTGGAGCGTTGTGAGTTCAAGGCCGGCCTGGGCTACAACGCGAGTGCAAGGCCAGCTTGAGCTACATAGTGCGACCCTGCCTCAAAAAACCAGGGCTGCTGAGGTAGGAGGAGCGTTGTGAGTTCGAGGCCAGCTTGGGCTACAACGCGAGTGCAAGGCTGGCCTGAGCTACATAGTGCGACCCTGCCTCAAAAAACCAGGGCCAGGAGTTTGGCTCAGTGCCTTAAGCGCCTGCCCTGGAAGGCATGAGGTTGTGAGTTTAATCGCCGGTGCCGCAAAAAAAAAAAAAAAAAAAAAAGAAAAGAAATGAAATTCTCCAAGTTAGTTATATAGCTTTTACATAGGAAAGCTGGGCTTCGAACCCAGAAAAGACTAACTCCAACCACAGTCATATATTTGCTAATTAAACTGCTCTTGACAGTTTCCCCAGCAACCATGTCTCTTTAGTTCCACAAATGAGCTTGTTGTTTCCTATCTCTGATGTTCTGCCTGCAGCATATTGTCCTATCACACGCATTAAGTATTTTCAAAGCTAAATTCCTGGAAGTGGTGGTGTCACATTGCCCGTGGTACTGGGGATTGGATTTAGGGCCTTCTTACAGAGCTACATCCTTAGCTCCTCTTCCTTTTTTTCCCTTAAATCTTTTTTATTTATTTATTTAGTCTTTAAGACAGGGTCTTACTATGCAGTTCAGGTTGGTCTTGACCTCACTTTGTAACCCAGGCTGGTCTCAAACTCGCAGTTATCCTCCTGCCTCAGCCTCCTGAGTGCTGGGATTGCAAGTGTGCGCCACCACTCCCGGCTTCTTTTCCCTTAAATTTTAAAGCAGAGTCTTGCTAAACTGCAAGTTGCCCAGGCTGAATTTTTTTTTTAAAGTAGGAAAACGTATTGAAGAATAGGAATAGCTCCTGAGATACAGGAGGGGTCCCAAATGGGTTGCCAATGCAGGCAAGCTTGAACTTGCTGTCCTCCTGCCTTCACCTCCCAGGGTGCTGGCGTTTACACGTGTGTCCCACCCGAAAGTGGGACAAGTCTTTAACTAAAGGGAGTGGTTCACAGAGCTGATGGCCAACATTTCTGAGTCTGGAAAGCGAAACAACTCTTTCTCCATTTCGACTCCGTAATGGTTCTCTTTAGTAATCAGTCTGTGCCAGCGTCTTTTATGCCACCGCGTTGGGCGGGAGAATCAGTTGATTCGAGCTTAAGCGATGTAAGATAACTACCTCTGTCGGGTAAGAAAGGGCGCGCAGCAGCGGGGAGTAGGGAGCAGTACCAAAGGCGACCGGGCGACAGCCCGAAGTGGGTGAGCACTAGGGCTGACGTCACTGCGGCGCGCCGCTTCCGGTCCCCCGCGCGGTAGCAAATGATTTCTCTCTCGGTGGGACCGGAGCCGGGCTTACCCTGACCCTCCAGAGCCCACGATCGCACCGCGTCTGCCCGGAGCCCGCCAGCGCCAGCGTCCCACTCGTGCCCGGGACCATGGCTACTGACTCGTGGGCTCTGGCAGTGGATGAGCAGGAAGCGGCCGCCGAGTCGGTGAGTTGGCTTTACCTGTAGAAGGGGGTGTGGGGGACTAGTTCTGGCCAGGGTCTTGGTCCCTGGAAAAAGACATTGCCTGAGTTGGCTGGTGCAGGGATGGAAGGGGAGGGTAGGGTTGGAGTCTCCACCTTAAACTGGCCACCGCCCAAGACATGTAAATGCAGGTGCGTGCTCCCTGCCTGTTTTCCTGAGCATAACTTGCGCTGAAGGACCCTGGAAGGTACAGTAATTCCCTTTTTCGGTGTCATTTTTCACCTTCAAATTCAGGGCTTCTTGGGCACAGGGGACCTTGTGTTACTCATGTTTCTGTACTTTATCTAACTTTCTCTTAGATGATGATGGGCCCTGAAGTCAGTAAATCTCCGGATACACTTAACTTTGTTCTTTTTTTCTAAGCCTGATACATTGTAAACAAGATATGAGTTAATATTGCTATGCAGAATTAATTTCCTCCTCCTAAACATTCTAAATGCTGGTAGGGCTTCGAACCTACTTCAGTTAATGAATACTCCAGAACTCACAGAATTATCTTTTTTTAAAAAAATACAAAAAGTTTATTCTGGCTCAGAACTTTATTTTTATAGCTGATAAAGTTATGATGCCAGGTATGGTGGTGCAACACTGCCTGTAATCACAGCACTTGGGCAGAAGGATTGCTGTGAGTTTGAGGCCAGCCTGGGCTACACATTGAGACTCTGTTGAAAAAAATAAATAAAAAGTGAAAGTTAGAATGTACATATTTTAAAAAGAAGCAGCCAGACTTGGTGGTGCATGCCTGTAATCCTAGCACTCAGGAGGCTGAGACAGGAGGATCATTGCAAGTTCAAGACCAGCCCGGGTTACAAAGTGAGCCCAAGGCCAGCCTGAACTGCATAGTGAAGCCCTATCTCAAAAAGACAAAAAAAAAAAAAAAAAGAAAGAGTTGTGTGTGTGTGTGTGTGTGTGTGTGTGTGTGTTTTTCCGGCACCGGGGATCAAACTCAGAACCTCGCACCTGCCAGGGCAGGCGCTTAAGCCGCTGAGTCAAACTCCCAGCCCTAGTTTTTTTTTGAGACAGGGTTGCACTATGTAGCTCAGGCCAGCCTTGTGCTCGTACTGTAGCCCAAGCCGGCCTCGAACTCACAACGCTTCTCCTACCTCAGCCTCTCGAGTGCTGGGATTAAAGGCGTGCAGCACCACGCCCGGCTTGTGTTTTTAAAAAAAAAAAAAAAAACAATGGTTCCATTGAGCACAGTGGCATAGGCCTGTGATCCCAGCACTCAGGAGGCTGAGGCAGGAGGACTGTAAGCCTTAACTACATAGCAAGACCCTGTCTCAAAGAACCAGAAATCAAAACAAAACAAAAAACTAGTGGTTCTTACCTGTTTTCCTTCCCAGAGGCAACTATAACAGACTGATATTATCTATTGTCTTGTCCCCTAAATAACCTTCTTGTTTTACTACTTGAACTTTTGGATGTTTGTTGATTTATTTTTTTGGTACCGGGGATCGAACTTACAGCCTCATGCCTGCCAAGAAGGTGCTTACGCCACTGAGCTAAATCCCTGGCGCTATTTCTTGAGACAGGGTCTCACTATCCAGTTCAGGCTGGCCTTGCACGCACTTTGTAGCCCAGGCTGGTCTCGAACTCAACAGTGATCCTCCTGCCTCAGCCTCCTGAGTGCCGGGATCAAAGACTTGCGCCACCACACCCGGCTTGTTTTTGTTTATTGATTTTTGACTCTTTCCTCCTTACTTCACCATCACACGCATGTTTTTTATAGACTATTTTTCATTGTAATATAAATTTAGTTACATCAGCATTGTTTATATTGTCATACTTGTGCTAAATATTATTACTACTTTTTACTTTTCTCTAAAACTTTTCTTGAAATTTTTGCTTTCTATTTTTGCTTCATGATTGATTTTTTTGTTTTTGTTTTTTTGACATAGGGTCTTGTTACGTAGTTCAGGCTGGCTTTGAACTCACTATGTAACCCAGGCTGGCCTTGATCTTATGATCCTCCTGCCTTAGCCTCCTGAGTGCTGAGATTATAGATGTGTACCATCGTAGCCAGCTCTCCATCTTTCTTGGTATATTACTTTATTTTGGTGCATCAGTTAACATTCAGGAGGTGTATGAGAAACTTTTTTTTTTTTTTTTTTTTTTTTTTTGTGGCACCGGGGATTGAACTCACAACCTCGCACCTGCCAGACAGGCGCTTAAGCCACTGAGCCAAACTCCTGGCCCTAGTTTTTTGAAGTAGGGTTGCACTGTGTAGCTCAGGCCAGCCTTGCACTTGCATTGTAAGAAACAAAATTTTTTTTTTTATTTTTTGCGGCACCAGGGGATCAAACTCACAACCTCACGCCTGCCATACAGGTGCTTAAGTCACTGAGCCAAACTCCCGGCCCTAATTTTTTGAGGCAGGGTCGCACTATGCAACTCAGGTCGGCTTTGTGCTCGAGTTGTAGCGCAAGCCGGCCTCGAACTCACAACGCTCCACCTACCTCAGCCTCCCGAGTGCTGGGATTAAAGGCATGTGCTACCATGCCTGGCTAAGAAACAAAATTTTAAAAAAATAGTGTGTATCTAAAAATGCTTATTTTAAAAAATATTTATTTTATTTTATTTATTTATGTGTGTGTGTGGCACCAGGCATTGAACTCACAACGTCGTGCCTGCCAAACAGGCGCTTAAGCCACTGAGCCAGACTCCCGGCCCTAGTGTTTTTTGTTTTTGTTTTTGTGGCACTGGGGATTGAACGTACAACCTCGCGCCTGTCAGACAGGCGCTTAAGCTGCTGAGCCAAACTCCCAGCCCTGGTTTTTTGAGGCAGGGTCGCACTGTGTAGCTCAGGCCGGCCTTCTGCTCCCGTTGTAGCCCAAGCCGGCCTTGAACTCACAATGCTCCTCCTACCTCAGCCTCCCGAGTGCTGGGATTAAAGGCGTGTGCCACCACGCCCAGCTGTGTTATTATTTGGATATTAATTTGGCTGAGTATAGAATTATAGGTTGTAAATTATTCCCCCCTCAATTTTTATTTATTTATTTTTAAGGTTTTATTTCTTTATTTTTTTTGACACATGGGTCTTACTATGTCATTCAGGCTGGCTTTGAACTTGCAGCTGTCCTCCTGCCTCAGCCTCGCAAGTGCTGGGATTACAAACATGTACCACCATGGCTCTCTTCTCAATTTTTTTTTTTTTTTTTGTACTGGGGAATCAAACTCATGACCTTGCACTTGCCTGGCAGGTGCTGTGTCACTGAGGTATATCTCTGGCCCCTTCTCTTCTCAATTTTTAAAGCATTGTTTTGTTGCCTTCTAGGTTTTTATTTTATCTTACTCTGTTCTATTTTATTTTTGAGGCAGGGTCTCCCACTATGTTGTGCAGGTTGGTTTTGAACTCACTATGTAGCCGAGGCTGGCCTGGAAGTCACAGCAATCCTCCTGCTTCAGCCTCTGTGGTGCTACGATTATAGGTGTGCACTACAGTGCCCAGTTCTTAGAGTTCTGTATTTGTTGTTGAGATGTATGAGAGCATTCTTTTTTTTTTTTGTGGCACCAGGGATCAAACTCACAACCTCTCACCTTCCAGGCAGGCGCTTAAACCACTGAGCCAAAGGACAGGGTCACACTATGTAGCTCAGGCCAGCCTTATGTTCACGTTGTAGCCCAAACCAGCCTCGAACTCACAACGCTCCTGCTACCTCAGCCTCCCGAGTGCTGGGATTAAAGGCATGCGCCACCATGCCCAGCTGTATGAAAGCATTCTAACCCTCGTCATAGCTTGTCATTCCCATTCTAGACTTGGACAATCTTTTGTTTGTTGCCATTATTTGGAAAAGTCATAGCTGAGCACAGTTGCCTGTGTCTGTTGTCCCAGCTGCTCAGGACACTGAGGCAGGAATATCGCTTGAGTCCAGAAGCTTTAGGGCAGCGTGGGTAAAACAGACCCTGTCTAAAAAAAGAAAACTCATGAGAACATATCTTGGTGTGGGTCAGTTTTCATACAATTTCCTGAGTCCTGAGTGGGCCTCTTCAATCTGGAAAATACAAGGTAGACGTGGTGGCGCGTGTCTGTAATCCCTGTACATGAAAGGCTGAAGTAGGATTGTGAGTTCAAGGTCAGCCTGGGCAACTTAGTGAAACCCAGTCACTAATAAAAATGAAACATCAACCTGGAAAACTTTTGTCCTTTAGCTGTAGGAATTTTCTGGAACAATTTCATTGTTAATTGTGTATCCTTTTTCTCTTTATTCTTTCTTTTCAGAACTTTTATTAGTTGTGAGATTAACTGGTTGATTGATTAGTTGGTTGATTTTAGTGGTGCTGGGCATCAGAGCCTCACACACATTAGACAAATGCTCTAAATTTGAGGTACACCTCCATAACTCTTGTTTGTTGAATGTTGACTCTCTTGGACTAGACCTTGCAATTTTTGGTTTAGATTTATGAAGATAGAATTTACATATAATAAAATTAATTCTTGTATCAGGTGTGATAATGCACACCTATAATTCTAGCACTTGGGAAGCTGAGGCAAGAGGATCGTGAATTTGAGACCACCCTATGTTACATAGTGAGTTCAAAACCAGCCTGGACTACGTAGCAAGACCCTGTCTCAAACAAACAAAATAACCTTTGTTTTTGGTACAGTTCTGTGTTTTGGGCATTCATACATTTGTGTGATCACCACCACAGTCCATGTATAGAACAGCGATGGTGAACTTTGTAGAGCTTTCAGTGATTTTAAACAGCCTGCTGCAGTGTGCATGCCATTGGTTCATTCTGCCCCCACAAAAGTTCCCTGAACTTCTCTGTAGTTACCCTCTTCTCTGGAAACTGCTGATTTGTTCACTGTCAGTGTGGTTTTGCCTTTTCTAAGCTGTCACAAAATAGGGGATCATACTATATGTAATCCTTTTAAAAGTCTAAACTAGCCGGGCGTGGTGGCGCATGCCTTTAATCCCAGCACTCGGGAGGCTGAGGTAGGAGGAGCGTTGTGAGTTCAAGGCCGGCTTGGGCTACAACATGAGCACAAGGCCGACCTGAGCTACATAGTGCGACCCTGCCTCAAAAAACTAGGGCCGGGAGTTTGGCTCAGTGACTTAAGTGCCTGTCCAGCAGGCGCGAAGTTGTGAGTTCAATCCCCAGTGCCGCAAAAAAAACAAAACAAAACAAAAAAAGACATAACGATTTCTCCATGCATGATGATGCATGCCTGTAATCCCAGCATTTGGGAGACTGAGGCAGGACGATCACAAGTTTGAGGCCAGCCTTGACTGCATAGTGAGTTCAAGGCCAGCCCGATGTATATACTGAGATCCTGTCTCGAAAGAAAGAAAGGAAGGAACCATTTTATTGCGGTGGTTTTTATTTTGTTGTTGTTTTGTTTTGTTTTTTAACTATACTGAAACTCAAGCCCTGCCCCCAAATTACAGAAATATGCATGCTTTGCACTAGATCTGAGTAGAACTATCCCCTATGCTTAAGGTATTTACATTCTAAAAGGAGAGAGAAGTTTGGCTAGGATATACCTATATTTACAGTGTTTGACAAAGTCCTAATGATTTTTTCATTGAAATGTTTCTTTGATCTGCCTCTTCCTTTCTAGTCCCACCGCAGGCTGGTGGATATTTTGATTACACAGTGTGCTTTATGCCTTAGGATGTTCCCAGTTAAAATGTTAGACACCCAGCACCAGGCAGCTTGAGCCTGACACTGCCTGTCAGCGCGCTGCAGTGCTTTGGCTCATACCCGGCAGCATAACCAAGACCTACCCGCAGATGCTTTGAGTTTCCTACTCAGTTCTCTGTCTAAAATGAGACTGCATTGGTCAGTCAGTGTCCCTTTAGATTTCCTCTTGTTTGGAACTTGAGAGAATGACAAGTGCAAGGATGTGCCACTGAGTCTTTGTAATTGGGGCATTATACAAACTCACAAATTATAATTCTTTCTGGAAAGTATAATTATGAAGTGTAGATTTTGAGCTCCTTGTAATCATCTTTTTTCCCCTACTGCTGTATTTATAGGAAATTTTATTTATTCGCATTTATATATTCAGTAACCAGCTGGATATAGTGGCATATGCCTGTAATAATAGCACTTGGGAAGCTGAGGCAGGATTATTTTAAGTTAGAGGGCAGCCTGAACTACATAGTGAGCTCAAGGCCAGCCTGAGCTACACAGTGAGATCCTGTCTCAAAAAGAAAAGAAAAAAAAAATCAGTAAGCAAAAGGAACCCAACAGAACCACCTAGTGAATGAGGCATTGCTAGTGAGTACACCTAATGAGTAGATTTTTAAGAATGGCTCTCTTCTTCCCTACCTTCATTAGGGAGGCTCTGTTGATTCAAAATATTTTAAGTGATTTTTCTGACACTTACCCCTCCCTTTACCATATTCTTCATTTAGTTGAGCAACTTGCATCTAAAGGAAGAGAAAATCAAACCAGATGCCAATGGTGAGTAACTAAAAGCTAGTTTGGCAACAAATGTGATATCCTTTAGTACTGTATTTCTGTTTTAGTGTAACAACTACTTGGGGGAGAAATTGTATTTGTACTAGACAGGCCTAGCAAATACTGACATTTGTTTGATTTGGGAATCAGTGAACTGGATGTTTGACCAAAGTGTGTTCTGTATAAGAATGAGGATATCAAAAGGGTTGTAAGTTATTGTAACTTTATTACTCATCATAGGAATGTATTGCCGAGGATTATTTGTTGCTTTTTAAAAACTGTTCTTCAGTTTGGAATTAAATAGATAAAATATGAACATCCTAATTATTTACCTGTTCTAATTATTCTGAACTCCTTTGTCAAAAATTTAATGGGATGGGGGCAGAGGCCCAGTGGTGGAGCACTTGCCTAGCATGTGCAAGACCCTTTGTCCAATCCCCAGCACCTCAAAAAAATAAAATCTAAATGTAGCATTTACCTCACTCTGAATTCACTTAATCTCTTTCTGAACATTTTTTATGACTACATTATGTGGCTATGTATTTCTGCTAACCAATAGAATTTTAGTGATGTTATTACGTTCACATTGTTCACATATTGAGAGAACATGCTTTGCACAGATACTCTTTTTTTTTTTTCTTTTTGAGACAGGGTTTCACTATGCAGTTCAGGTTGGCCTTGAACTCAGTTTGTAGCCCAGGCTGACCTCAAACTCACAGCAGTCCTCCTGCCTCAGCCTCCCTGGGATTACAGGTGTGCACCACCATGCCAAGCCTGCACAGATATTCTTGTGGTTTCTGATCATAGCTATTGTGATTATCTTTCTATACTATTACAGAAATATCAGTGCTATGAGGGATAAGGAAAGCTGGAATTTAATGTAAGCAACAATGTTTTAAAACTTTATTTAAGGAGGGTGGGCATGGTAGCACACGCCTGTAGTTCTCATACTCAGGAAGTTGAGGCAGGGGGATTGCCGCAAGTTCAAGGACAGTGTGAACTGCATAGTAAGACCCTGTCTCAAAAAAACAAAAGAAAGCAAAACAAAACATTTTAGTAGTGGCTTGGTTTCCTAATCTTTTTGGTCTTTAGGCCTTTACATTTTTCTGCATTCCTAGAATTTGAGTTGCCTCCATTGTTGGGTGGAGCACTTCATCTTGATTGATGATTACTTTGTGTTTGATAAAGGTGCTGTTGTCAAGACTGGTGCTAATGAAGAGAAGACAGATGAAGAAGAGAAAGGTAACACAACCTTAAAGCTATATATATGAGCTGGGTGTGGTGACGCACTCCTTTAATCCCAGCACCCGGGAGGCTGAGGTAGGAGGAGCGTTGTGAGTTCAAGGCCTGCTTGGGCTACAGCGTGAGCGCAAGGCCGGCCTGAGCTACATAGTGTGAACCTGCCTCAAAAAACTAGGGCCGGGAGTTTGGCTCAGTGGCTTAAGCACCTGCCCTGGTAGGTGTGAGGTTGTGAGTTCGACTTCCGGTGCTGCCAAAAAAAAAAAAAAAAGCTCTATAAATGAAGTTCTGTCTTCTAAGAAACCAAGTTAGTATAGGCTTCATTTTTTGGCTCTTCTTTAGTCTGAGTTGGAGTACTACATTTTCAATTTTAAATAATCAATAGATAAAGAGAGTCTAATAATGTTTGTTTATTTATTTTCTTTCTGGTACCAGGGATCAAACTCGCAACTTCATACTTGCCAGTCAGCTAAATACTATGCCATTGAGCTAAATTCCTGGCCCCTTAATAACGGTTATTTTATTTTATTTTTTTCTGCATGAAGAGATTCTAATGGTTAACATTTTAGAGAAATTTTACATTGAAGTGGTATACTCCTATAATCCCAGCACTTGGGAGGCTAAGGCAGGAGGATTGTTGTGAGTTCGAGACCAGCCTGGAGTGAGTTCAAGGCCAGCCTGAACTGCATAGTGAGACCTTATCTCAAAAAATAGAACTGGGGATTTGGTCCAGTGGCCTAACCATCTGCCTGGCAGGTGCAAGGTTGTAAGTTCGATCCCCTGTACTAAAAAAAAAAAAAATTTTTTTTAAGTATATCCCCATTATCTAATAAAGTCAAACTCAGTGATCCTTTAGTATGTTTAACATGGATGACAAGATTTTTTTTTTCTTTTTTTTTTTTTTTTTTTGCGGCACCGGGGATTGAACTCACAGCCTCGCGCCTGCCAGGGCAGGCGCTTAAGCCACTGAGCCAAATTCCCGGCCCTGGTTTTTTTGAGGCAGGGTTGCACTATGTAGCTCAGGCCGGCCTTGCTCCGCGTTGTAGCCCAAGCCGGCCTTGAACTCACAACGCTCCGCCTACCTCAGCCTCCCGAGTGCTGGGATTAAAGGCAAGATTTTTTTTTTTGAGACAAAGTCTTGCTTTGTAGTTTAGACTGACCTTGTACTCAGTAAGTAGCTCAGGGTGGCCTCAAACAGTAATCTTCTGCCTCTGCCTCCCAAATACTGAAAGTGCTGGGATTACAACCATGTCTGGTTTAAATGACAAGATGTAAACAACAAATACCTTTTCAAGATATAGACTTTATTAATTCCTGGGTTTTCTTTTTCTTTATTGTGATGTATTTGTTAAGCTAATGATTTTAAATACATATTAAATGCAAATTGGGATCAAGACGGGGAATAAATAACCTCAAAAAGTAGAGCTGTTTAAAAAAAGTAGGTTTGTTGTAATAGAACTCTAAAGAATATGAGGCAAAAAAAAAATGGTGTATTTTTGTGTATAGTGGGAATTAAAGTCAGGTCCTTTGCACTGAACTGCATGTATAGTCTAAGCTGACCAGCCTCAAACTTGACTTGAGATCCTCCTGACTTAGCCTCTCAGAATGCTGGCTTTATAGACATGTGCCATTACAGCTGGCTAACCTGTTTCCTTCATGGAGTATGCTAAGCTAGGCAAAGAGCCACATCACTGGGGGGAAAGCTATTTTAATTGTATTTATAAATCAAAACTTCGATCTAGGGGACTGGGGATAGAGCTCAGTGGCACAGCGTCTGCCTGACAAGCATGAGGTCCTGAGTTCGATTCCTGGTACCCCAAAAAATCCTTCAATCTACGTTGAATTGGAAGGCCCAGTAAAATTCATGTTATTACTTGAAATATCAATGGCAGCTAAATTCAAAAGAGCTCGAAGTATTTTTCACAGACATTTAAAACTCTTTGCCCTTTTTTTCCTAACAGAGGACAGAGCTGCCCAGTCTTTACTCAACAAGCTGATCAGAAGCAACCTTGTTGATAACACAAACCAAGTGGAAGTCCTGCAGCGGGACCCTAGCTCCCCTCTCTACTCGGTGAAGTCTTTCGAAGAGCTCCGCCTGTGAGTGTTTACTTTCTGATTCTTCTTTCTGCATTTAAATAGAGATACTCGCCCTGTCATAGTTTTTAATATAGCAGAACATTGTTAGCTAATGTGAGATTAATAAGTGAATTTAGCTGCTTTGGGCTGTCAAATAAAAATTTCAGGTAATCTGTAAAAACTTTTGCTGCATTCACACATTATGTTTAACTCAGTTATTGCTTTTTACAAGCTAACACTGAAAAAGAAAAAAAAAATCTCCCAGATGTTTTTTTACATTCATTAATCAAACAGATTTTCATCTTTAATGGTTTTTCTAGAAAACCACAGCTTCTCCAGGGAGTCTACGCCATGGGTTTTAACCGTCCATCTAAAATACAAGAGAACGCACTGCCTTTGATGCTTGCTGAACCGTATGTATCCTGATACAACTCTGTTCTTTTTTTTTCCTCTCTCTATCTCACTCTCCTTCCCCCCTCCCTTCCTTCCTTCCATTTGAGCAGTCTCAGTATGCAGTTTAGGCGGGGCCCGAACTCACTATGTAGCCCAGGCAGAACTCCCAGTGATGCTCCTGCCTCAACCTCTTGAGTGCTGAGGTTACAGTTGTGGGCCACCATGCCCAGTATTTTTCTGTTTTTAAGAACTTTTACTAAAGTTCCTTTATTTTATTTATTTATTTTTGTGTGTATGTGTGTGATACTGGAGACTGAATCCAGTGCCTTGCACGTTCTAGGCAAGCACTCTACTACTGAGCTGCATTCCCTAGGCCAAACTGTTCTCTTATCCTGCCTCATTCTCCTAAGTAGCTGGATTATAGGCATATGCCACCATAGCTGTCTGTTCTTTATTTGTATTAAGTAACAACTCCCTGACATGGCACTTCTGAACAGTTTATTTTCCTGTGCAGTTCACAGAACTTAATCGCCCAGTCTCAGTCTGGTACTGGCAAAACAGCTGCCTTTGTGTTGGCCATGCTCAGCCAAGTAGAACCTGCAAACAGATACCCCCAGGTAAGTACTTGGTGAATTTGGCTTTCTTATTAACAAGTACCTAGAAAAAGAATTCCATTTGAAGGATTAAAATTCAGTCTGTTACGGCTTTTTCATAAACTGGAGCTGAAGCACCCATGGTATGGTGGATCTTTTGGTCATAACCAAAAATCTTACTCCACTTTTCCATGGTTTGCCAGTTCTGGGTTACTGCTGACAAACATGACTCTCACTTGAAGGAAAAACCTCCATCTGCAGCTGTCATCCATTAGAAAGTTGTCACAACTTTCTGAGTAAGTGAAAAGGAGGCACATCTCCATTTGGAATTTCAGATCCTTGCTCATGGGAGGGTTTTCGTGCTTCAGTGGCCCATAGTTGTTTTCAAAGATTTTTATCTAGCCAGATTTGTGAACCCTAAGGAGTCTAGCTTGCAGCTTTGCAGCTGAAAGAATCAAATGTTATACACTTTAATTACATATTCTTTCCTTCAGCCTCAGATGGAAAAATGACTGGGTTCTAGTGGGAATTATCCTTGGCAAGAGATTTTTGTCTCTCATTCTAAACTCTTTCCCTACCAGTGTCTGTGCCTCTCTCCAACATATGAGCTTGCTCTTCAAACAGGAAAAGTGATTGAGCAGATGGGTAAATTTTACCCTGAACTGAAGTTAGCTTATGCTGTTCGAGGCAATAAATGTGAGTATGAGTATGTGATACTAAATCATTAACCTACTATTATCATTTCTTATGGTATAAAAAATTCCAAATATACACAGTGTTTAAAATAGTACAGTAAGCCGGGCGTGGTGGCGCACGCTTTAATCCCAGCACTCGGGAGGCTGAGGTAGGAGGAGCATTGTGAATTTGAGGCCGGCTTGGGCTACAACGCGAGCACAAGGCTAGCCTGAGCTACATAGTGCGACCCTGCCTCAAAAAGCTAGGGCTGGGAGTTTGGCTCAGTGACTTAAGCACCTGTCTGACAGGCGCGAGGTTGTGAGTTCAATCCCTGGTGCCACAAAAAAATAAATAAATAAAAATAAAATAGTACAATAAAAATGTGATCATTATGTGTATCTAAGATGTGCCAATAAAATCTGATTGAAAAAATAAAATAGTACAATGAAGCCACACGTTGCCATTGTTTGTAATCTCAGCACTCTGGGAGGTGGAGGCAGGAGGGTCACAATTTCGAAGCCAACCTGGGCAACTTACCAAGACCCTTTTCAAAATACAAAAGAGCTGGGGTTGCAGCTTGGTGGTAGACACCCTTAGGTTTAAACACTCGAGTTCAGTTACCACAAATAAATAAATAAATACAAGCAAGCCAGTTGTGGTGGAGCACACCTGTAATCTCAGATAACCTCTCTGGAAGGCTGAGGCAAAAGGGTCACAAGTACAAGTCCAGCCTGAGCAATGTAGCAATTCAGTGAGAGCTCATCTCACAAACTAAAAACATGGCTAGTAATGTAGCTCAGTGCCACACACCTATACCAAAAACTTTTTTTCATGTTTTTGTTGTTTATATTCTTACTATATATTTTCATCATTTTTGTCTATGTATCCTAGGTGCTATCATTATCTTCCTCCAAAATAGAAATGCATATCTTCCTAAAAGAATTAAAAACATCATACCACAGTGCTTTATGTGCACCTATGTTTATAGCTGCCCAGTTCATAATAGCCAGATCTTGGAAACAACTTAAATGCCCCTCGACTGAGGAACGGACAAAAAGATGTGTTTTTTTTTTTGTTTTTTTTTGCGGCACCAGGAATCGAACTCACAACCTTGCGCCTGCCAGACAGGTGCTTAAGCCACTGAGCCAAACTCCTGGCCCTAGTTTTTTGAGGCAGGGTCGCACTATGTAGCTCAGGTCGGCCTTGTGCTCACATTGTAGCCCAAGCTGGCCTTGAACTCACAATGCTCCGCCTACCTCAGCCTCCTGAGTGCTGGGTTTAAAGGCGTGCGCCACCACACCCGGCTCATGATGTGGTATTTCTACATAATGGAATAGTACTCAGCTATAAAGAACAATAAACTAGACATTTTCACGCTTAAATGGATGCACCTTAAAAATATACATATGTAACCATCATATTGTTGCACTTGTGTGATGTATATAAAAAATTAGTTAAGATAAAGAAAATTTTGAGTGAAAAGTAGTTTTCACAGGGTCATTTTCAGATTTCATTTTTAATGTGAAATGTTCTTTTGAAAACAGTATAGCAGCCATAACAAAAAAAAGATTGTTATATAGCTGGTTTCTTTTGATTCATTGAGGGGAAAGTTTTGTGCTAATAATTTTCTGGACAATGTTTCATGTCTATATCTTATACTCTAAACAACTGCTGTGAATATAACAATCTGCAATGTGTTGATTATTGTTACTCTCCTATTGACCTGTTGTGAAGTTCTGTTTTACTTTAATTTCTTTTTTTCTGTTTAAAATAAAAAACAAACAAACAAAAAACCAGAACAGAAATGCAATCAAAATTACTAGGATTAAGGTGAGTGTGATGATGCATACCTGTAATCTTAGCACTCTGGGAGGTGGAGCCAGGAAGATTGTCAGTTTGATTTGACGCCGGCGACTTAGTGAGATCCTGTCTCAAAATAAGAAATTTAAAAATGTTTAGGGATGTAGCTCAGTGCACAGGCTCTAGTTTCTTTCTTTCTTTTCTTTTCTTTTTTTTTTTTTTTTGTACCAGGGATTGAACTCACAACCTTGCGCCTGCCAGGCTTGCGCTTAGGCCGCTGAGCTAAATCCCCAGCTCTATATTTTGAGACAGAGTTTCACTATGCAGTTCAGGCTGGCCTTGAACTCACTTTGTAGCCCAGGCTGGTCTCAAACTCACAAAGATATTCCTGCCTCAGCCTCCCAAGTGCTGGGATTAAAGACATGTGCCACCACACCTGGCTAGGCT
>RJWM01039347.1:0-16140 GCA_004363535.1 Dasyprocta punctata
TTTTAAGAAATCCCTCACCTTTCAATATGGGTTTATATGCTAGTCAAAGTAATCAGCATTAGTCATTGAATTATGTACTGGAGACCTGATGGAATTGTTCTGGAATGAGAGCTTATCCTACTTAACACTTTACCTGTCATTGGCTCAAATGGAATTAAGACAGTAGAGACACATATAATGGAATGATTTTGAACTCTTGGAATGCATTTAATATTTATCTCTGAGAGGTAGGTTAATATGGTTCATTTTCCAAATTATCCTTTAAGGCAGATTAAAATGAGCAATGAGAATGTTGCATATTTAAATCTAAATGAATTGTACAGTACTCTTTACTGAAAAAGACAAGTACAGATTCTAACTGTGAAACATATACATAATTAACAAATTGTAGGTAATTTCCTTCTAGGTACGCCTAAAAAGACACATACTGTATATAGTAAGTCCAAATTGTGAAGGAAAAAGCCAGTCAAAATTACTTCACTATTATATTAAGGACTGAACTTCAGAATTCTCTTCTCACTTTCTGTGAATAATTTAAACCTAGAATATGAAAGTTCACCCATAAATTTACTTACTACCTATGATTTCTGAATGCATTATGTCTCTGGACCACCCTAAAACTCAATAATTGTTTTGAATTAACTAGCATCATTTCAATTCACTATCAGTTCAATCAGGCGACAACACCAAATTAACTATAATTGAACTAATTAGAACTGTGATATGCTTTTGTTTTTTTTAAACATATTTGTCCACTGTTTTTTTTTTTTGAGAAATCATTTTAGATATGCAGGAAGAAAACCTTACAAAGTAGCCTAATTATTTAAATAAAAGAAAAAAAAGGAAAATTATCTTTTCTCTCATTGAAGGGAAGAAAATAGACTTCAGACAGTAGTAATCCACTGTTTTACTGACTTGAAGAAGTCTTTGTGATTATTCTGTCTCGGTGCACCCATTTTGTTGTTAAAAGCATGTACTCTCTACCTGTGCTTTACTGACTGACAGATGCCGTTTGTAATGATGAGCCTCATAGAAAAACTATGTTTAACTGAAAGAACATATTCTTAAATGTCAGAATGAGCTTTAAAGAAAACAGACAGAAGATAGTTAGATCTTATTGTAATCTTGTAAACAGGTATTTTTACTTAGAGCAATCATGAAACACAACAGAGGCAGGAAAAGAGCTGTATACATCAAAGAAAGAAAATCTAGCATAAAGTAAATTTATATGTGGACAAATGTTAATTAATATTCTCTTTTATTTTTAGTCTAGGATTTTTAATCATCTGGAGGGAGTAGAGTATGAAAGACAAACCTTGGAGTTACTAAAATATAGAAAACACACACACACACACACACACACACACACACACACACACACACATACAATGGAAAGCAGTGATTTTCTGACTGAGAATATTAGCAATTCACTGAGTGCCCAGAAGTCAGTGTTAGCCTAACTGGAGGAAGAGCCAAAGTCAATTACCAAAGATGGCACACTTATCACCAAATCGGATGAGTTAGTCCCCTGTGCTTACCAACAGTGAAGAGGTCTTCTCTGTCTCCTCCATCTTGATTCTACACTTGGGGGTTGGTGAGTAGGGTGACAGAGCAAGGGGAGGCAACACCATATTTAAAGTACATTCTCTGCATATTCTAGAAATTTATGCAAGCGCTGTGATGAGATAACTTTCTGTTGAATACAAAATAAAAATATTGTCAAGTATGTTAAAAGGATGACTGTTTTTCTTGGCTTGTCCATTATACAAGAGAAAAACTACCAAAGTGGGGGGAGGATCCTTTAAATGTCATCACAAAGGAATGCAAAATAAGTCTTGTTTTGTTCCCCCTTTATAATTTAAGTAATTAGTAAAGAACTCTTCCTTGTTGGTTGAAGTGTAAACTGGTACAACCAATATGGAAATCAGTATGGAGATTCCTCAGAAAACTAAAATTACAAATCTCATTTGACCCAGCTCCTTTCCTTGTAGGTATCTTCTGAAGAGTAAAAGACATCATAATACAGTGAAATATGTATATCCATGTTTGTAGTAGCACCATTCATAATAGATAAATCTTGGAAGTAGCTTATATGTCCATCAAGAGATGAACAGAGAAAAAAATGTGGTATTTATGCGCAATGAAATACTACTGTACCATAAAAAGAATAAATTTGAGTCATTTACAGGAAATGTTGTACCTTCAGGCCATAATGTTAAGTACAATGAATCAGATACACAAGTATTGTGGAGCCACAAATTCACATTGGCTAATTCTGCATACTTCCTAAAGGATGAATGAAGGCTTGGGATTATTGGTGTCACCCTTTTGAGATTTCCCATTATCTCTCTAGGGATGGGTCATCCTTTCTCATCCACTAAAATGAAAGGACACTTCAGGGCAAAATCCTTCTTAGCATTAGATCATTTCAGTCCTCTTGAGTCATTCAATAATCCTCTCCTCAAACACCCTCCTGGTTCAATAAATGCTGAGGTTCTGGCTGCCTCATAGCCCTCTGTTCCTTGAGAACAACTGATCATCCCACTGTATGACCATTTTGTCTCTTGCTCTTTCTTTCTCTCTCACCATGCACTCTAACTTCCGGCAGGAGACTGGAGGCTTAATGCAGGGGTCTCTGATACAAAAACTTAAAAATAGTATGGTTTCTTTTGTATAAGAAAATAAATATATAAATAAAATACAGAATTAAAAAGAGACAAGAAAGAAAATAGAGAAAAAAGTTGTAATTCAGCACAGACAATGTATCTAAAAGTGTATCCTGATTTAGCATAATTATCTTATGCCTTACTTTGTTTTTTGGTTGGTTATGTGATTAATATCTTTTTACTCTGACTGATAATCTGATATGTATGATAATTAACTTTATAAGTGTTTATAAGGTAAATAAATGAATCTGATAATAGCAAAAAAGGTTTAAGGGAGTGAAGGGAAGTGGAAAAAAGTATTGACATGTGGTATTTACATATACAATTTCCCACAATGAATGTGATCATGATGTACTGCAAACATATACAAATAAAAATAAAAATCTAAAAAAAGAAACTACTCTGACAAGACAAAACAAACAAACCAAAACCAAACCAAACCAAACCAAACCAAAAAACAGGAGAAATCAAGACATTCTGTAGCTAAGAGCTGGCTCTGCCTGAGAAGTCTTACATGTGTTCCTGACCACCAAATGGTTTTGTCCATTTTCCCTATGAAAAGGCAGGCAGACTCTTCCAGGATACCAGAAGCCAGGTCCCGCCTCACACACACACTCACACAAAACTTACCTATCAAAATGGGCAATTGTTGCCTTTACTCAGACTATGCTCAATATGAACTAGAAGTATACATTTTCTTAATCAGTACTGGGAATTGAACCCATGGCTCTTTCACTAAACTACATCTCAGCCCTTTAAAAATGTTATTTATTTATTTGTTTATTTATTTATTTTGAGACAAGGTCTTGCTAAGTTAATAAATTGCCTACGCTGACCTAAAATTTGTAAGCCTCCTGCATCAGCCTCTTAGAGTATTAAGAATGCCAGCATGTACAACCACACCCAGCTGAAGTACAAAAATTGTAATCTCATGTCTTCCTACCATTTGTCTGAATATTTGACTATATCATACTGCGACAAACAGCTCATCTTCCTTTTTTTACCTTTATTTAAATAGAATTAGCAGATTGCATGGATATAGCAGGGTACATTTATTGAGGCATAATTTACACAGTTTTTTAAAATTTAATTTACACAATTTTAACAGCATAGACTGTACATTGTTAGTCCAACAAATTTAGAAAAATGTATAACCCCTTAGGCTTAATAAGTATAAAGGACATTTTACTACTCTGGCAATGTTTCTAATTCCTCTCTGCAGTAAATTTCCCTATCCCACATGTTAATATTCTTGTTTCCTTTAACATAGATGGTTTTGGCTATTTTAAAACTTTCTGTAGATGAATAATACTGCATTTGTGCTTTTGTGACTGTGTTCTATTGTTCAGCCTAGTATTTTGGGATCTATTCAGGGTACTGTGTATATCAGTAGTCTATCTTTGTTGTTCCTGAATGTTGAACCTATTATTGGAAAGACTCATGGCTCTTATCAATGAGGAGACCTGAGTTGTAGTACCCATTCAATAGTTCATCCATTTGTGAATTTGTGTGTCTTTTCATCAAGTTAAGCCTAATCCTTCTCTTGCTTATTGAAGATTAGTACTGAATTACCTCAGTTATATCTTCTATTATGTTTCTTATTTAGCTGTGTATCACTGGAATACGAATTTAAGAATGTTTCTAAATTACTAACAAATTCATTCATCTTATGTCAATAAGGATGATTTTCAACTCGATTGCTAAACAAAAAAATTTATGCTTTTCTTCTTCCTTAAAATAGTGTGTCAAAATTACTATAAAGAAAAGATATAATTTGCACTAGAGAATAACTCAAAAACTTATCTCTTACTTGTAATTTCAGTTTTTGCTAACCCAAAACTTGATCAAACTGAAATACATTTCATCTGTCTGTCAAACTTCTCAGTGTATTTTAAAGATGCATTTAAAATGTCATAGTTCCTAAGGAGCCTTTTTCATAACCACTGAAGTCAAGAATGAGTGAATTTCACTAACCTTTGAAGTCTTACAGAAATTTGCATTACTTGCACCTTATTTTAAACACTTACTCATCCATTCATGTAAAATTGCATGTGTCCAGTCTTTGTTAAGTTGAAGGGATACAATAATGAACAAAAAAGGGAAGTCTCAAGCTACACAAGCTTACATTCCATTATGACAATCATGAAGCCACTATGCTCAAATTTAAATCTAGTGTTCAACAAAAACTTACTAATGCTGTTATATGGGCTAGCAGAGAAATATGAGCTGGTCTTGGGTGGAACAGGAGGAAATGCTATCATAATAGGCTGTGAGAACTGAAGTTTGAGAACAAGTGTTAAGCAGCTGAAAGTGTGTGTGTGTGTGTGTGTGCTGGCATGTGGGACTTTTCTGTATGTGAGAATATTTATGTGTGCATGTCTATGTGTGTTTGTGTAGGGGGTAACAGTGTCTAACAACAACATAATACATATGCATGGTGACCTTTTTCTTACACTTTGGAAATGTATTTCTTTATCTGCACTCAACTTTGAAACACAATTATCAATTCCAAGAAAAAGCAATATTTTTAAGTCAGTGATTACAATATATATATTAGCAATTAGTTATTGTTAATATATAACTTTAGAAAATTCTATCCTATAATTTTCATCATTTATACAATGATTTTGTTTGATTTGCCCTCTCAATCTCTTTTTTAATGTCTTGACATAAATACTTCATTTACTTTTTGAGGCACCAATAAATTACTCTCATGAAACTCAGTTTTAACAGCAATTATATAACAGTTAATATCTGGTCTGCTTTTAAATATATAAAACCATAATGTCAGAAAGCCATCATCCAAGTAAGCCAAAAGGTTTATTGAAAGACAGCAACAATCAGTTCTAGAAAATGTTTTATTTTGTTTTGTATTGTTTTATTTTTATTCACTGGAACCTACCCTTAAACTGAAAAAATCCAAGTTTCTCTTATGTCTTAAGTATAGAAAGCGATGGACACCCTTATAATGTTCAAGCTATAAAAGCTGGGAAACTCTGCTTTAGTTCATCCCCAGAGATAATCATTTTATCAACTGTATTCTCTCTCTTCCTTCCCCTTTCCCTTTCTGTCTTTTATTATTACTAACTCAGATGTTCTCTTGTACAACCACACAGCAAAAATGAATGCACTGCAAGTTTATCCTAGAACAAGTATCATCAACCTTTGTTATTGTTATTTTCTCCCCAGCAGAAAGTAAACTGCCTGAAATGTTCACAATAAGAGATAAGGACATAAATTCCAAAATATCTGTAATGTAATTTTCTGTAAGTATGTAACTCAACACATTTAACACTGACCAATTTTGCAGGTCTCGAGGCTGCTTTTAGTATTGTGATTTAACTTGTCAATATTCTGATATTCCTAAGCAGCCAGCACACTCTGGAGCAATTGCAGAGGATGTTTAACTTTTAATTCAATTCCGGAGTTTAACCATCATTTATATGATTATTTACAGTGACATTCTTGAATAGTGAGCTCTCAGAATCATTAAAATTTAATTTTCCTTAGTAGAGAATACAGGGATTATGTTCAGTTTATTAGAGTTGACCCTTTACACTTAGACAATTTTCCAGTTTAACTTGGCTTATGGAGCACATAATTCATGTGGCCCTGGTTATTATGTATTTTTATTCTGACACATGCTACTTGAAATGCCTGATTTAGAGGTTCTTACTTCCTTCACTACTGTAGAAAGCAGCATCTTGAACAGGAAGGAACAAATTAAAGAGCAAAATAAAATAGACAATTTTATTTTTAGAAAAAGAAACTTTAGGAAGTAAAAGGTACATAAATTCTAAGAGTAAGCAATGATATTTACAATTTTACCTTTAGATCAATTATTGAATGTTGTTTTTAATTCTAATCGATGGAATCCCTTCAACAACACATTCCTTCAACAAAATATTTTTAGATCTTTAAACCACCACATTACTATTATAAAACTACAATGTCTGGAACTACAGTGTTCAGCACAGTAGAGGCTCCCATATATAACTATCTGAATTAAATACAACATTTAATACTTCAATTAAAAGTCAAAACAATAAAATTTAAAATTTTGTTTTTCATTGCATGAATGTTTCCTGGTCATGTGTTAATAACCATAGCTATAGCACACACAGTTTAGAGAACATTTACATCTTCTGCTGATTGGGTAATGCTGGCCTAGAATGGAGACGTACTTTCAGTAAACCTGATTTCTTCTATTATTTGTGATTATGCTTTCCTCTTAACTATAGTCTGTTACTTATCACTTTATCTACTGTTTGTGGGCCTATGACAACATGGAAAAATTAATCTGAATAATAAGCCTGATGATCAAACTTTCTGAAAGATAATGATCACAGCATGAGAAAAAAAATGCCTAAATGGAGAACACACCTGAAGTGATAATATTTTTCAGGTGGCATGAGGATCAGTTTTACAGCATGCAGCACAGGGAAGAAGACATATCAGGATTAGATTCCAAAAACTCACATACATAAAATGCCAGTAAGGCCTGTTGGATTAAATCTGTGTAGTTAGAACAAAAATGATTCTGATTAACAGTATTTCCAAATCTATATCATCAGCTTTTCATGTAAGCAGAGTAGCTTCCACATACTTTCTTTAATTAATTCATAGGAAATATGAATTAGGATAAGCAAATTATAAGAATTGCATTTTCTTCGTAACTACTCTGTTAAGTAATTTATGCTCTTTATGGCAGAGAAGGAGTTATAAAATCAAAAAGATAAGGTCACTTTATCAAAACCTCCTTTTTGCTAAATTCCAACATTAATGCTTACAACTCAGGTTCATTTGGTTTTAGCCCATGATGTTGACACTGTGCATAATATTTCTTATTGAGATACAGAAAAAATTCCATACCTTGAAATACAAGTTAAGCATCTTTCATCCCAGAATCCAGAATTTGAAATTCTTCAAAATCTGAAACATTTTGAAGCAGTAACAGAACACCAGAAGTGGAAAACCCTGTACCTGGCTTCACATGATGGATTACTCATGAGGTAAAACTACTACATAGCATTATATTCAGTCTGGGGTAGAAGATACATAAAAAACAGAAACTGATTTTGTTTAGACTTGGTTCTCTCCTAAGATACATTATTATACATGTGAAAATACCTCCAATTAAAAAAAGTCTGAAATCCTAAACACTTCTGGTCTCAAGCATTTTAAGGTAAAGGCTATTCAACCTGTGCTTTACATAAAAATCATTAAAATAACTTTTTAATTCATAAAATATCCAAGTACTGGATTACATGCTGATGTTAGTTTAAATACACCTGGCCCCAAGGTAAGTTCCTCTGAGGCCTACTCCTGACACACCGACAAGTCCTTTGAAAATTTGTGGTGATTTGTACAAATAAAGTGGAAAGAGTGCTCCCTGTATCTTTTACCTCATTAATACTCTTAGTATTTTGCATGTTCCAAAATTTAGAATGCAATGCTTTTGGCTATCTAGTGATTTTGGGCTGTGGCAATTAATAAGGTTAGAATTTAGTAGTTCAGTTTGTGATTTTCTTTCCCATAGTAAGACAAACACTGAAGATAATAATGATAACTATAAGAGTATTTTACAATCTCAAAGGAATATCCAGGCCTTTAGGAATGCTGTATTATCACATCATGGAAACAAACTCCTTGTGGAATATAATTCCTATTGCAGCTTTTCAACGTTTCACTTTTTTTTCTCAATTTTAAAATAAATTAAATGTTTGAAAAATGAGTTTTAAAAAATGAAGAACTAAAGATGAATTTTAAGATTAATAAAAAATGTTAGAGAAATGATATGGGACATTCATGTTTATTTCTGTATTTTCTCCTCCTAAATGGCTCTCTTGGCCATTGCAAAATTGTAAAACTGTAACATTATTGTTTAAGTTACCTTCTGGAAGGTAATATACCTGAAGATAGTAATATTAGATATTTATCAACTCTCAATGAAGTCTCATTTTAGCAGAGTGTTTAATGTATGGTGGGGTGTGCTAAATAAAGGCAACCTCCATTTCTCAATGTGGGGAATAATAAGGAAAGCTAGAGGTTATTAGGCACTTTGGAGACCATGTTTATTAAAGAAAAACACCAGCAGCCTGGAATCTCAATTTTTCATTTGTAATCTTACTGATTAGTGGTGCAAGTTTGGATAACATTTTGTTACATTTGGAAGATTTAATCCTCTCAACAATAAAACGAACATTGGAACAGACACTTCCTATAGCTCTTTGACTAGTACATTCTCAAGAGTGGGATAAATAAGAGGAAGAAACCAAGACTTCCCTGTAGAACTCTACAGCATTTCAAGTCAGCAAAAACAGTGTTTTTTGTTGCACTGGTATGAGAATGAAGCTCAGGAAAGTTTCAGTATAGACTAACTGAAAATATTAAAGCTTTGACTATAAAATGAACCAAACTTGTCCAAAAAAGGGGAACAATTTGCATTATGTGGGACAGAATGGTATCTCTGACAGAATAACAAGCTTCTTGGTTTCTACTATCTAATAAAGAAAGGGGACTGAGATTTTAAGTAAATAGAGTAGAAATTAAATGAATGGCTATCCAGAGACGGAGATTACGGGCTCTTCTTAGTCAATATTTAATTTACTGAGACACTCTAGTTTAAGTAACTTTCTTATATTGCTTGACAGCTTTGTTCTTTCCACAGTGAGCCAAGGCAATTCCTAAAATAACCACACTTATGCTACAGCATCTCATCAAGGTTTTACCAACATGTTTTGTGTGACGTGGAAAAAAAAAGAGTCCTCTGTGCAAGTCGTGAACCTAAATAAAGATAAAACATTCTTGACTTTAAAGTTCAAGCTGGGTGCATGACTCAGTCTGGTGGTGTCATAGCTTGCCAACATTGCAGCATTTTCACTCACATATTTATTTGCCTTCTGTTTCAAGAATATATTTATTTTAAGCAGAAGAAATTAGAGTCCCTTCTAAACATGGAACCTAACTTTGAAATAGCCTTCAAAGTCAGAATTGTGAATGTTGGGGTACACCATCATGATCCCTCTCTTCTACACTGATTGGTAGATTTGACTGCCTCTGAAGAAAATGGAATTGATAAAGTATTAGAGGGAAAGCAAAGTAGAGTAAATCATTTATTTTCACACATTCTCAGGAATATCTTACTTTGTATACACTCTGTCTTTCTCTTGTACAGGCTGTTGTTACACTACCTTTAATACGTAATGCATCTAAAGAGCTGATAAAGCCCTGTCCCTCATGTTCTTGCTCCTGAGACTCTTTCTTCTCTTCAAGAAAAGCTCATTCATTTTGCACAGAAAAAGATAAATTTAGCAAAAAGAATCTTTCCAAGCAGAGAGTTCTTGCTGATCTTGGAGCCTGTCAAGGTGATTCTACGCCAATTTGGACCTGCCTGCCTTGGAGGTCTCCGATGTTGCCAAATGTGCTTATTTTGTGACAAAGATGAAAGTCACAGTTGGATTTAAAAAGAGGTTGTGCAGCTTGTTTTATTCAGGTCTCAGCTCTGAATCTGTGTCTCTATGGCTGATGGTTTTGTAAATAAACAGGTGCTCACATGTCCCAGTGTGAATTAAAATTTCATGGAGCCAAAAGCTGAGTTAATTTTTTTGAAAAAGATAAGTTATTGTAATTCTGTCTTTGGTACATAGAAGTAGTTATTGGTCTATAATTTTTCTGTGCATGAATTGCTATCCATACACTCAATATTTCTATGGGATTCTTGGTAGGAGTGTAGTATAATATTTCTATGGGATTCATGGTAGGAGTGTAGTATTTTACATTACACCTTGGGAGTTCAACAAATTCTAACAATTATAAGAAATGTTAATTGACTGATAAGTTTTTTTCATCATTACTAAGGCAAGACTATATCACATATTCATGGCTTTGTATATAATATCTGTATACTAAAATGTATATAAACAAAATATTCCAAATTATTTATTATAAATAATGAATGTTGGTTATAGTACTACATCATGGGATCATGCACGAACATTTAACAAAAGTACATTTTCTCCTAATTAACTTCAACAACATAAGAATTCCCTACTTTAACATTAGATGCATTATGTACCTGAATATATAATTGCTTTAGTAAACTAAATGCCCAAAGTTCCTAATATGCAGCACAATTTAGGCCTTGAAGGATAAATTCAGTGGGGTCATATTGTTTTTACACTAAATTTAGGTGTTGACAACAGTGGAGTGTAATGTAGCACTAACTGCTCTGCAATTTTAAGTGTTTTGAATATGCATATGTACAACATAGAAAATGTCCTGTTTTGAATTATCTTAGTAATTATGTCCTTTAACATGTTTAAAAATCTTTGGTAATGTATTCATTCCATATAGTATGCATAAACTTTTTATGTAGGCATTTAAGGAAATAAACATTAGTAGTCATCTTTTTCACACTTATCATTTATTTTGTTGGCATTCATACTCCCTGGATGGAGATTTAGGCCTTGTACTACAGGATGATCAACTATTTAATTTAAATATATAAATAATTCAATTACAAAAACAATCACAGCAGGCTGTCAAAGACTTCATAACTAGAAGCCAAAAGAAAACATTTTCCTGTTTTTTGAAAATACCTCAATATCTTGTCTCATTCAGCATTCATTATTATAAGAAGCTAATCATTTAAACCTGCATATGAATGAATCTGAATCCTTACTATTGAGATTTCAACTTTGCTTATGGATGTTCTAGCAGGTGGCTGTCGTCTAATGGCCTCCACTACATGTTTAGCAAGCATCTGGAAGCAGTTCTGTGAGTTAGGAGAGATGGCCACGACACCTGTCTCCCATTCCTCAGTTGGCTATCTTGGCTATTTCACATGCTGGCCATAAAATTTTGATAAGACAAAGGTGAAAACGAATCCCTGTTTATGTTACATTTGCTATTGAACCATTGGCTAGAACACATGACATATTAAGCCTGGAGTAAAAATAGGAAGCTCCTAGAATGGGCATAAACACAGACATGGGAAGGTATTTGTTGTCTTTTTACTTTCTTTCTTCTTCTTCTTCTTCTTTTTTTTTTTACAGTGTATGTACTCTCAGGAGCCTAAAGGATATAAAATCTTTATGTCCTTCTGAAAGGTTCACCTCTTTCTATGCTTTAATTTGTTTCGTTTTGTTAAAATTTGTTTTACTGTCTCAAGAACACTTAATATGAGATCTACTCTCTTAAAATTTTAAATTTATGATAGTAGTTCATAATAAATTGTTAACTACATGGGGTTGGAGAAAGAGGGAAATATTCAATTACTTGTGAATGTGTATAAACTTCAGTTAAGCAAGTTAGACAAGTTGCATAAATAACTCACACACAAAATGTAGTTAAGTAAGGTGATCGATATGTCAACTTGCTTGTGTGAAATTATTTGAGAATGTCTATATATGTAAACATCACATTGTACTCCTTGATTATATGCAGGTTTTTTTTTCTGTCCTTTATACCTCACTAAAGCTGGAGGTGGTGGTTATCTTCTGTGTTATGAAGAGGAAAAAAATGAGTTTAAGTGGCAGTTTGATAGATTGAATCAAAGTATAAATGTCAGAAAGCATAATTAGTAAATAGAAATGTCAGGGATGAGACTTCAAAGATGAACAAATCATTATGAGCAATCTTGGGGTGACTGATTTCCATCCATGCATTCATTGTACATTAAACGTTTTCAGCTGTCACTGCAAAGGACTAACACCAGCTTTAGAAATTCAAATGCATTTGTTGTTAATAATTATGAAGGATCAATTGGCTTTTCTTGAAAAAAATCAGTTTCTTTTTTCATGAGAGAGTTATGCACCAATAAAAGCATTTCTCCTCCTTCAAGCTGCCTAGATACACAATAAATCCCTCATTAAAGTGAGAGCAAGAATAGTATTTACACTTCGAAATCATTCTTCAGTCCATAATTATAGACAAATTTTTAAAACTTTAGTATCAATATTATTAAGGATTGTGAAAATGAAATGATTGAATTATGATGACAGCCTATTAAAAGAATCAGCAATTTCTAGGTTATACATTTCAAAGTTGTTCTTTACAAAAGTCGAAAGTAATGCCAGTTTTTAAAACTCATTTTTCCTTTGTCTTTATGATGATACAGATCACTGTCATCATAAAGACAAAAAAAAAGACGACTCTGTGAGCATAATACCATGCAGCAAATTAAAAATTAAAAATTAAAAATTGAAGCCATATTTTGTGACTTAATGCAACATTTCAAGGCACTAAACTAGGTAAGAAAATGAATGAGCTGAGGAGTTTGTTTCCTAAGGCCATCCATATGTTGGGGTAGGCGTGGATCCAGTCCTTCCTAGAATTTGGGGAGTTAACTAATGAGTCCTGGTGTTTCTTCCTGCTGACAATTCTATACGCTGTTATAAATCTTTCAAGTTATGCACTTTCCTAAACAGGTTTTGAACAATTAAACAGTAAATTTGTTATAGAAGCAGACGGTGAAACTTCATTGTAACAACTTTCAAATTAAAAGCTTTCCTGTCACCTTATTTACCTATCTAAATATGAAGTTTTCTGTATTGGTGTATCTTAAGTAGACACTTATGGGATGCCGGAGTTATAAACAAGGTAGGGAGAAGGCGGGAACAGATTGTCTTTAGCATCAGGCACGTGTTATCTTGAATTGTCTGCTCAGCCCGAGGTGCTTTGACACTTCTTTCTAGCACACCTAAAAATACTTTATTTATCCTCCTGCTGTTTCAATTATAAGTATGAAGTCAATCAAAGGGGCCTGTAGTCTATTTTGATTATATCAGTGAGTAGCATCTTCAAAGACCTAACTACACTGACTTGACTGAAAAAGAGTAAGCAAAAACACACTCACAAAATGATAGTTTTCCTTAAAATCAAATACACCAAATATCTGAAAACAAAAGCTCACATATGTCTTGAGAAGTTAGGCCCATGAAGTTATCTATACAAATTCTAAGAAAAGCAAAGGAAATGTGCTTGATAGTTTTGGAAGAATAAATCATGAACACTTAAAACATTAATGAAGGACTGTATTTTGAAGATATTTATCATTTTGCAAAAATAAACATGTTATTAAATCATTATTTTAAGCATCAAAAAATATAAACTGCAAGCCCTTTGTGTACACTTATTTATGAGTACATAAATAAGTATTTTTTTTTGCACTTGATACTGTTTAAATGTTCAGGACACAGAGACAATGCCTAAGAACTTGCTGTCTAGCAGCAGATATACATATAATACTTTTGAAATTAGAAAAGAAAAATACAGAGAGGGATGTCAGCAAATACGTTGGCCATATAGTCTGAGGATTAAGGAAAATATCTGAGAGAAAGAGACATTTGAGCTCAAATCACACGGTACTCTACCAAATCAAATTCTAATCCTTTCTGTATGAGCTACTCTCCCCTCTGTGTTCCCACAGCAACTATATGTTCAAGTTTGTCAGTTACAAAACTTGAAATATTGCTTTCTGTTTTGACTTTCAGATTTGAATAGCCAATTCATGAAAAGAATGGTGTGTGTAATATTTTCAGTCTTTTTAAGCCTCACCCCACAAAATATGGAATGTCTTTAATGAATGCTTTACATAAATGTGCAAGTGACTTAAATCAATACTGAAAAAATTTATTTGAAAATTCATGCTTCTGAAGTTATGTAAGTATGCATTTAAGAATATAATTATTTTATCAATGAACACCAAAGTTCTTAGGGAAGGAATACTATTCAGGAAATTAAGCTTCTTTCTTACAGAAGATGAGACCCTGTAGTTGTACTATGAAATAAAAACAGAAAAAGGAAATCAGTGGCTAAATTTCCATGCATAAAACTGTAATAATAAAGATAAATTTATTAAGGAGCAGGAGTTGGGTTAAAGTAAATGTGAGGAAGTTGGACACGAGATAGAAAAAAAACAGGAAAGAATTTTTCAGTGACAGGATGGGCAAAAAATGTTAAATTAAGCCGGGCGTGGTGGCGCACGCCTGTAATCCCAGCACTCGGGAGGCTGAGGTAGGCGGAGCGTTGTGAGTTTGAGGCCGGCTTGGGCTACAACGCGGGCACAAGGCCGGCCTGAGCTACATAGTGCGACCCTGCCTCAAAAAAACCAGGGCTGGGAGTTTGGCTCAGTGCCTTAAGCGTCTTCCCTGGCAGGCACGAGGTTGCGAGTTCAAAGTTAAATTACAATGATGTCTAATAAAGAATTTAAAATATTTATATTTTTGTGATGCAAAAATTTCTTCTTCTCCTCAAATTTAGCTTCTTTGTAATATATGCAAAATTGTTGTCTTTGGAAATCCTAAATTAAATCGTGTAGGTTTAATCTGTGGCTTAGTGCATAAGAAAGAAAATTATCATGAAAGATGAGAGGTTGCTAAGAGTGAAGCTTATTAAAAAGATATCTAGTATTGAGTATACAAATGTGAAATAGGGTGAACTATATAATACAAGTAAATTCTTTATTCACTCAAAGTGTAGTTATTGAATATTTTCTCTGAGCTAGATACTATGCAAGTTTTGACAAGTGGCATAAATCTCTACTCTCTCAGAATGTGAACTAATAAAGAAAGCTTCATGTTTCCCTGGTCAAATTCTAATTACAAGTAGATGTAACTGGAACCCAAGAAGGACCGATCTTGCTGGGATGAAATCATGATATGCAGCAACTGATGTTGCAGGTCTGTGTGGACCAGTGCACTTAAAGAAAAATAGTTGTACAGGTGTCAGTATGTGGGTCCCTCATGAATACTTATTTGAAGGTTGGGTACAGGTATTGAGGACTGATTATTGAAGAACCAGTTGGTGGGGCCTAATAGTGGGTCACTTCTAGTGACAAAAAGAACTGGCAGGTGTTGGGGATCTTGCCCAAACAGTGTGCAGGAACATCATTACCATCTCATTAAGGCTGCTGGCACTGGACAGAGACACAAAAAGATGCCAACTTACAAGTAACAACCTCACTATGGAGTAAAGCATCCCTGAAACCTATTTTAACAAATCTAATCCCAAGACCTGAAGTGAAGAACAACATGGAATTTGAGATCTATCAAGTTTGAAGTGACTAAGGAATATTGAAGTTTCTGTAGAGTGACTTCCAGAGACTAAAAAACATTGGTATACAAATTCAACATGATCATTCAGTAATTTGTCTAGTAGAAAGATCAACAGTCTGTAGAGAGAAGATAGCAGTACATGAAATCTCACTAAATATATCCTCCACAATAGTCAACAAACAAAAATAAACACAGCCCATATTCAAGAAAAATACCATTCAAGAAAAACTAACCCTAAAATGACTTACATGCTGAATTTAGAAGACAAAAATATAAAAGAATATAGTATGAATATGTTCAGAGATCAGTGAATACACAAAATAAGTTAATGAAATTTTCCATTTTAGTAAGTCTGGAGATAGGGATTTTCATAGAGAAGTAAAAACTATTGAAGGAATCAAGTCAAAGTTCATGTG
>RJWM01039348.1:0-16200 GCA_004363535.1 Dasyprocta punctata
GTATTGGATGTCTCCTGTGGGCCTAGGAAAGACTGGTTGTCTTTCTTTACTTTTCATGGCATTTATTTTTGTTCTGATCATAAAAATGATGTATTTTTAAATTCAGAGAAAAGATGTGAACATGCTTGTGCTGAACTGTTAAAACCAGTTTTGTCTGGTGAGTGGGAGTAGGAAATACATATCTACATTTTGACTGTTACTGTGTTTGTGTGCTGTGTAAATGTTTTGTAACCACCAATATTACTTTAAAAGTTAAAAATTTAAAAGTATATGCTCACTGTAAAACAGTATTAATATACCTTCATTTTATTTTGTTTAACATTTCCAAAAAAATACTTGGTAGGCAATAGTTACCAGAATGCTTCCATAAAAAAGGTAAAGTGTGGCTGGGTTCCATTGTCAAATAATTTTGGAAATACATTTGAGATTCAGTTATTCTTCTCTGAGTCACTCACAACAACATTAGTAACAAGTCCTGAAAAAGGAAAAAAGAACTCTATTAAGTAGGCTGATCCTAACCAAAATAATTTCAGTACTAAGCATTGCTATTTCCCATGTAATTCCTGTTTACTCATGAAGATACATTTTGTGGATCACCTGCTTATTTTACAGTTACTGTCACACACAGTTTGTTACTGGCAGACTGCAGATGAGGGACCTGGTTTCTCAACCTATTCTTCCCACCTCAGCCCATTCCTCTGAATCCCTAAGTGAAAATCTTCAGTAGCGCAGCGATGGACTCAGTGCTGGGAATGGAGCAGGCACGCTAGACAAACTGGGCTTTGATCGTGCTGTTGAATCACCTGCAGGTCTCAGAAGGAAAAACTCAGCAGTGACTTTTTCTGGGATTTAGGTGATGATTAAGAAATCATGCAAAGCATCACACAATCTTACTGGTTTTCTCAAAATTCTTGAGATGGATTTTTCAGTTCAATTTTTTGCTTATGCATAATTATGGATCATTAGGTGAGGGCAAGAAATAATTCTGAGAGATACCTATACCTTTCCCCACTTTTTTTGTAAAGTAAGATCTTATAAATATCACAACCAGGATATTAACATTGATACAGGAAAAATATATATCATTCCCACTACTACAAGTTCCCTCGGGTTGCCTCTGTATGTCCCTGCTTAACTGATGCCAGCCACTAATCTATATTTCTTATCTGTAATTTTGCCCATTCCACAGTATGATTCAAAGGGGACCGCACTGAATGCCATCTTTTAGAGTTGCTTTTTCCACTCAACATAATTTTCTGGAGATTGATACAGATTCTTGTGTAGAATGTTTCATTTTGATTGATGGGCAGGAGACCATGTTATTATGATCAAAATAATAACTACCCTTAAAAAGGTGTTTATTTACCAATCATTGAACCTTTAAGTATCTTTATTTCACTTGGCAAAGAGGGATTTCAAATCGTGGTTAAATTAAAATGGGGAGATGCTGACAGATTATCTGTATTGATGTAATCAGAGGTCCTTCCAAAGAAAAGAAGATGACAGAGTCAAGGAGGTGTGAGGAAGCAAATGGAGCAGGAGTGATCGTGTGTGTGAAGAGCTCAGCCTGCCACTGCTGGCTTTGAAGATGGAAAACAAGGACTGTGACTCAGTGAATTCAGAAGGCCTCTAGAATCCAGAAAACTTAGGAATGTGTTTGTTGGTATTTACTTTTGTGTTTATGTCAGTACTGAGCTTGGCCAGTGTGCAGACAGCTCTGGGTTCAGATCTGGTTTTGCCAACACTACCTGTGTGACATCGGGTGTATGGTTCTGCTTTAGTTTTGTTGCTATCATGAAATAATCTGAGGCAGGTGAACTCATTGTTTTGAAGGCAAGCCCAAACAGCAAGGTGCAGGCTCTGGTGTGGATTCAGCAGCAGATATGCAGGAGAAAGGATCACATTTCAAGACAGGAAGCCAGAGAAGGCTGAGTAGGACCAGACTCAGACTTCTATACAACCTGCTCTTGCAAGAACTCACTGCAGGACACCAGTGTTCGCTTCCTGTGCAGTGACCCCAAAGACCAAAAGACCTCTCGCCAGAGTCCACCCCTTACAGGTTTCATCAGTGCCACATCACACTGGAAGAGCTCCCAGTGTGCGACCTTTTGGGGGGAAATCATATCCAAACTATTCCCCTGGGTGGGTCCTATAAATTACTACATTTCCACATCCTTACACAAAAACTGGGTATAATAATACAGTCATGCCTGCTGTATAGTAGCAACTGTTCTTACACAGGCATATTATGGCATGAAGTGTATATGTGCTTATTTTTTGAATTATCACTATAGTGGAATATCACAGTAGACAAGGTAGAATATATCAGGATGTGTTTGGAATATCAGAATTTCTCACGTTTGTTAGTGGCTCCCCTGATTTCCTGTACATAGAACTATTTTACTAAATATAAATGAACTTATCTGCTTCTTCCTTGTGTGGTCACCCACAATGCATGGAGACTCTTCTATTCTTTGCTGAATAAAACAGGAGTTTGTCTCACAAGCACTCACTAAGCATCTGCTTCGAGCAAACAGGCTTTGACTCCTCTGCCTTCTGGGTGTTTCTCTCTCAGTGGTTCTTGAGGTTTGCAGGTGGGCAGGAGTGTCAAGATGCAGTTGAAATGGGAAATACAGCTATGAAGAGGAAGACCTAGGTTAAAATTCCACCTGGAGCTGGTTCAGGGAGAAGCAGAAGGAAAACACACTGAAGCCCTTAATGAGACACTAGAGGTGCTCTCGAAGGGGAGAACATTCTCGAGGATCAGTGGGCTTCTCACCCCTGCCACTGGAGACTGAGCATATACTAATACCCAAGCCAGCCCTGCACCCAGCAGGCCCTGAAGACATGAGCCTGACGAGAGCTTGCCTTTATTCCACGTTCACAGCAGCCTTGTTTTCATTTACCTTCAAAATATTTTTAGAATACGGCCTCAGATTTTTTGTTAAACATTTTAATTATAAGAATAATAAAAAAGAACTATGGCACTTATACCTTTTTTCTTTGATTATCTGAGTGTGATGTATTATTTTATACCAACAATGGACCTGGACTGAATTTCTTTTTAAATAATAAGCCAGGGTATAGACTAAACCACTACTTATCTAAATTAAAAACTTAATGACAAGCAAATGACATTCTTGTCAGATATGAAGGAACAAAAGGAAAATAGTCCTTTTATGTCCCTGATAAACCATGTCAATTGGGGAATGCTTCTTTTGTTAGTTGAAAGTATTGTGAAATTTAACATTTTCACATAGGGAAATACCCCTGAATAGTAATCTGTTTGGAGGAGGGCTTTTCATTTCTGTCTAGTTTGAATGACATTGTTCTTATCCATATATTCTTCCTCCACACAGTGCACAAAATACTTTACTTCCTCAAATAGAAGGTCATGTTAGTCCGGAACTCACCGGAGGTTTCTCTTTAAAGTTTCCAATTTGCTTATGACACCTGCTACAGACTTCCTTTTTTATTTTCCATTCTTTTCCTTCTTCTCCTCTTCCTCTTCTTCCTCCTACTTTTTTCATTCTCTTCTGGCTCCTGTGCTTTCTCCCCCTCTCCTCCTTGCCACTTTAAGATTGGTGTTCTTCAAAGTAATCTAACTGTCATAATTTAAAGAAAAACAACCATGGGATTGGTGGTACATGCCTGTAATTCCAGCTCTTGGGAGGCTGAGGCCGGAGGAGGATTGCTGTGCGTTTGAGGCCAGCCTGGGCTACATAGTGAGTTGGAAGCCAACCTGGACTATGTAGTGAGACTCTATCTCAAAACAAGCAAACAAACAAATGCACAAAGAAACACACAAACTCCAAAAAGTGCCCTATAACACAAAAAGAGTTAAAAAGAAAATTTGGGCTGCCTAGTGCTCCACTCTGCCTGATCCTGAGTCTGCTTTCCCTCCGCATTCCTAATACATGAAAACTTCATTATTTACAGTGAAACATGTGGCTGCCTCCTGGAGAAACTTGGGATTTAGTTCCGTTACGTGATTCACTCTCCTCCAAGTACTCCCGCCCTCCTCCCCAGTAATAAAACAAAATTTTGTTAAATACATACTCCCTGCTTAACAAAATGTTATAATCATGTAATTACTGAAGCCCACAAAATAGCCTAATGCTAGGGCCAGGAGTTTGGCTCAGTGGCTTAAGCGACTGCCTGGCAGATGCGAAGTTGTGAGTTTGATCCCCGGCGCCACAAAACAAAACAAAACAAGCCTAATGCTTACATTTAAGAGGCGGGGAGTATAAATTGTTCATCCAGGATGATTATATTAGTTTTTTAAAAATTAATGCTTGACACCTTGCACTACTGTGCTCTGTTGGAGACTGGCAGAACCACGATGCCCTGTCCGTGGGTCTGAACACTTCTGGTGGCCTCTGTGCTGAGCCTTCCAAGGCTTTCCCTCTGCCAGCTCCTCATGCTTCCTACCCAGTGGCAGCAACCCCGAAGACGCCCCCACCAGCAGTCACCTGGAGCCCACCCCATCTGTCCGGTGTCCCCCATGCTGGTCCATGGATCAGGTCTACTCAGCCTCAGTCTTCCTGTTTGAGTGGAACATTTTCTCTCGGGACTCCCTGATGAATTTTGCATGCTAGGGATGTTTTTGAAACCTCAGATGTGTTTGTTTTACCCTCCTTGGTGGGAAGTGGTTTCCCCGATGAACTGCATAAGCATTTACCTACTTCCAGTGCAGGTTCCAGCTTTGCTCGTGGACCGGTTCTCTGCTATCCTTACTTACGCACCTTCAGGATCCGTCTCTTGCTAAGTGCCCTTGCTGTTCAGCCACAATTATGCGTGCATCCTGTCTTCTAGAACACTGTGATGAGGGTTCCTTGTTGGCTTTTGTTTTTATTGTGTGCTGGGGATTGAATGTAGTGACTGCTGCCTGCAAAGCACATGCTTTACTGTTGAGCCGTGCACTCAACCTTGAGAAAATGTGGATTTGTTGTTTTGTGCTACTGGGGCTCAAATCAGGGTCTTGCATATGTGGAGTAAGCCCTGTCTGTCTTAGCTATATCCCCAGCCCTTTTTACATTTTATTATTTTATTTTATTTTATTTTTTATTTTGAGACAGAGTTCTAGGATTATGACTGTGTATCACCACACCCCAGTCTTTTAAAAATTTAAATATTTAAGGCCCCTTAACCTGTTCATTCCTGTTAAACAGCCCAAGCGATTGGACCTGTGTTAAAGTGCTCATGTGATCACATGGAGGCTGTGAGGTTTCTGACAATCTCAGCAGGTTCCGAGTTCTGTTATGGAGTCACCCTTGCCACCTCGGACAGCTCTCTGACTCTGCTCACCATGCCTGGTCTCAGATGAGCTCTGCCCAAACACCACCTTCCTTCCCTGCAGAGATTCTCGCTGAGGCTCGCCGGCATCCATGTGCCCTTCTGCGTCCCCATCTCCTGCCTCTTCTGTTTTATTCTCTGGCCAAACTGAAGAATTTTGCTTTTCTAAATATCTTGGATTTTGCCAAGGGGTTGGCAAACTTGTGTTGCCATCTGTGTGAAGGTTGGAACAGTGGATGAGTGGCCTTTTTTGCTCTGTCTGTGAGGAGCACAGTCCACGGCAGGACTGTGGAGGCCTCTGGCTGTCTCTCTTGCCCAGGGCTCTCCCCTGCGGGGAAGGGGTTGGGCACTTCTATGTGGCTCCCCTCGTGGCCTCTTGGCAACCCTTCAGTAGTGGATCGCCTTTGATTCAGTCATTGGAGGGACAGAAAGAAGGAAATACCGGAAGGGCCACATTCATGTCAGTGAGCAAATTTTGTTGTCACTGAGCACAGAAGAACTCAAACGGTGTGACTCATCAGTGTTCCAAAATGAGTTTCCGTTTTGAATATTTTTAAATGTAAAGAAAAACTGAAAGAATAGTAAAATATACATCAGTTAACCTTTCACCTAGTTTAACTCATTATGGTTTATTATATTTTTTGCAAAACACCAATTCCATATTTACATTCACATAAAATAGCATAACTTTAAACTGAAATATACTTATGTTTTGACAAGCCGATCATCTGTCTTGCTCTGCACACACATACACTCCCTCTCCCTCTCTCTCTCTCTCTCTCTCTCTCTCTCTCTCTCTCTCTCACCTCTTTTGGTAATTCTTGGGAAATAAATTGCAGATATGATAACATGCCAGCCCAGAATATTTCACATGTACCATCTAAGAGGGAAAACATTATCCTACCTACTCATTATACCAATAAATCAAAGTTATCATTTAGTATCCAGTCTTTCTCAGTTGTATTTGAAATGTATTTTATAGCTGTGTTCCTTTGATCCAGGAATCAAAGATCACACTTTGAAATTTTACTTATTATATCTTTTTCATGGCTTTGATCTAGGTTGGCACCTTCCTCTTTGGTTCAAGAATTTATTTTTTGAGGAGTCCAGGCTGTTATTTGACAGAATGATCCCACATTCTGGAATATCTGATTCCTTCACCTTGATTAGATTTGTGTTGGGCGTTTTTTGGGTGATAATAAATAGCTCATTGGTAATTTTAGTTTGAACATAAATATCAAATGTTGCATTGATTGCTCTTGTGAAAGGGAGTCTTGGCATCATAATATTTACACACTCGTCTCCTTGCGAAGGATGGAAGTATGATAGGAACATATGTGGGCCTCTTCCTCTGAATGGAAAGTGACATCTCGTAGGTCAAATGTGAAGTGGTCAGAAACACAGTGCAAACTCAAGGTAGCCATTAATTTAGGTCATGACTTTCTTCGAACTGTTCTTGCATATCTCCTTCAAGACACCTAGAATGGCAAAAGTGCTTCTTAGTATTTTTACTGTAACACTTTAAAAAGTGGAATTCAGAATGTGATGTAGTAGAAACTAATGTTTGAGGTAAATCATTAAGGGGAATTTATTTTCTTCTAGGTCATTATTTCCCCTTTTGTCTGATATGAGGCAGGTGGAGCAGGGCTTAAGAATAGCCCCTTAGGACTGATAGCATCTTTGTCTACAGACTCTTGGTGTTCTCTCTCGGGTAACAGAATCTAGCTTCCTTTTATTTTTCTGTTGTTATTTTATTAGCACATGTTTGTAGTTCATAATGATCACAGACCTTGCGGGAGTTGGTCCACGTCTTACTTCTTTTTTCATCCCCTTCCCCTCATCTGCCTCCATGTCTTGTTCCTTTTCCTTCCATTTGAAAAAGATCTATCGCGCTGCTTCCTATCATCAATGTTTTATTTTGTCATTCGTATTTTGGATTTTGGTTCCCCAGTTGTCTGCTGAGCACTGTCCCGGGCCCCCAGCAGTGCAGTGGTCTCCTTTATGAGGAGTTCATGACCACAGCATCCCTGGCCTCTGCGTCTGCAGAACCTTCTTCGCGTTCACGTCTCCATGTTTGAGTATAACAGAGTAAAGACAAGGAACTGCTTTGCTCGGCATATTTTTTGAAGAAATACGGGATAACTCTTTAAGCCTGGAACCCATTCCCATAGTACCTGCGGGGACTGAAAGCTGAAACTACACCGTGAAGGAAATCCAGCTCAAATGGAGCCGCGTTCTCTGATGGTTTCCTTCCTTAACCCGAGGAGCATAACACATTTTTTTGTCATGAAACTTTATAAACATGGAGGTGTCAAACCATTTTTACTATTCAGAATATTTCTATTGATGAAATATTAATTTTAATTTTATGAATTTGTTATATTAAACAGCAAGCATTTAACAGGAAAGACTATCACAAAATAAAGCCCTGCATTTTTAATATTTTTTGTTTATTAAAAAATCAAAATTTTCAATACTGATTGTTTTTGGTGTACAAAATCTAAAAAGAACAGAAATAGATTTTTATATGAACTACAGTGAAAATGCCAGTGGTACTCTACAAAAAAAACCTCTGCTTCATTGAGCACACCTAAGGCAGTCTTCACACATGGAAAGAGAACATTCCACACACATGCATCGCTTGCAATGACAGCATGTTTTGCTTTCCTAGCATTTTTGTGGGACATACTTCACTGGTCTTGCTGTTTTGTCAAGAGGTTCTTATTATATTATGCAATCTGTAGTTAATAGGAACATAAAAATCAATAAAATAAAGTATTAAATTCTTAATGCATATTGTGCATTTAGAATAAACATCAACATTTTCACATCAGCTGTGTACTTGCTTACAAAACCTAAGAGATAACATCAGAATTAAAAACCTATGTGAACTGCAGTGTAAACACAGAAACTACCACAGAAATAATCTTTGCTTCAATTGTCACGTCTGAGGCAGTCTTCGCCCATGAAAACTGCATGTTCCATGCACCGTCTCACTTACACTGATAGCATGTGTGCTTAGCTTTCCTTTACTGTGTGGCAGGCCATTCTTGTTACCCCTCTTCTCTTTCTGTTTTTTTTTTTTTCAGGAGCTTCCTACTATGCTTTATAACATGCACTTAGCAGTGAAATAAGATATCAATAAAATATCAAAAGTGTAATGAGTTTTTAGTATAGACATCAACATTTTCACATCAGCGGTGTATTTGCTTTCAAAACCTAAATGATAACATCAGAAATAAAAAGTTATGTAAAGTACAATGAAAATATAAATAGAACTCTACAACAAAAATACTCTTTACCTCATTTGTCACATCTAAGGCAATCTTTACACATGAAAATTGCATGTTCCTTACAGAAGTATTGCTTACACAGATACCACACATGTTTTGTTTTCCTGTCCTTTCTTGTAGGGCAGAGTTGACACCTTTGTTGTTTTCCTTTTGTCATAGTAGGTCTTTGGGATGCTGTGCCTACCATATGTCAGCTCACCAATGTGGCCCACAGTTTTTTTGCATAGTTCTCTGGACAGAAACTTTTGTTTTTCCTCTGCTGCAAATGATCTCCTATGAGTTCCAGTCCCAATCCTTTAATTCTGTGGTATTTTTCACTTGTTATTTTCATTATAAACTATCAAACTATTTATGCCACACATGTTTAGAATCAAATAAAACACAACATTTGGCCAACGCTTTGTGTTTTGAGTAACATCATAGTTGTTACATAACTCACCAACATCTACTTTGGTCTTCTTGCAGAAAGTTCCCACCTCAGGCTTCTGCTTCGTAGAGATTTCCCTATGAGTATTTCTATCATGGTGCAACATCTACATCAGCAGTACCAATTTGTTTTTCTTTGCCATATACAAGGCCAATGTAAATATCTCTGAAATCTAGAGGTTATACTATACAAGCCTCTATTTTGAAATTGCAACATTTCATTTGGAATTTTGCTTTGTTCCTGTGTACAGTTCGTGTGCTAGTCAACTTGTGCTCTGTTAGCAAATGTAACATCAGTTGGAAACTGGTAAACAGACTGTTGAATGTCACATACTGATTAGTTTGGGAGATGAGAGCAGCAGATCTGTTCACAGTATTATTCAGTTATTACTTTACCAGTAAGGACCTGATGGCTGAGTTCCAGGATAGATTTCTAAATTGAGAGCAAAAGTCGTGTGCAGATCTACAAGGGCCTAAATTTTTGTGCCATGTTTTGACCAATCACTTTTCCATAATTCTTTTACATTCCTGTGATTACCATTAGAAATCCCTACTAAGTGCAGCAGACCTGTGAATGCTTTCAGTGCAGCTAGTCAGGTGTCATAATAAATAGGTTTTTGGATATGTCTGTTGGTCCATACAAAACATTTTACTTGTATTTCAGCCGTTGCGTATTCCATACCGTCTTGTAGCATTTCACCTATTACAATTTCCAACACTGAATGGCAGTGCAGGCATTCTAATACATTTCACCCCTGCCAAGACTCTCACTCTACTTTTGGACCTAGTTCTAACATTAGATCCTTCCATTTGTTGCATGGCAATTGCACAACATTTCAAGTAGTCAAATGTGTGCTCTCATTGCTGTTTTCTTCATCATCTGAATCAAGGTCTGCATGTCCTGTGTCTGTATCATTGGATTCTTGCTCCATTTCACTGTTACAGGAACTTGGGCTCACATGGCCAATGTCAAAGTCATCATCGTCATCGTCACCATCGTCATCGTCACCATCGTCATCCACCCACAGCACTGTTTGGTTATGAAAACATGTGCTTTACTCTAATGGATCACCTTCATCATCCACGCATGAGTAATCTGATGATTCACTTTGATCTCCTCCAAAAACTGAAAATCTTGTGCCGTTGTACTAAACTGGGCTATGTCTACCAGAAAAAAATCAAAAGAAAACTTTTTAGAAGAACAAATCCTAGAGTGGTGTGGGTGTATTACACTCTCTGTGAGTCTCAAGTGAACATACACTAAACCTGTTAGATGGAGCAGCATTTCAGTGAAAATTCTTGTTTTATAGCTCTGCACACGTGCACACACCTTGCCTTTCACTGTAGCAAGTGGGTAAACACAGAAATTGCTTCCTGTATCCCTCAGGCAAAGGTACTAAGGTACACATCCAGCTACTATAACACTAATGTAAAAACTTACAGTAGAAAAATAAAGGATGTGTTTGTGGAACCCAGTGTTACACTCTTTGGGATAGGTCAGTGTGAGCTGCATGAATTCTGCTACATATAATTTTATAGTTATATAAAAGGGTCTCACAGCGCACGCACACACACACACACACACACACACACACACACACACACACACACATTTTAAGATTCAATGTCACTATGTTGCCCAGGGTGACCCAAGTGATCCTGCAGCCTCAGCGTTCCGAGTTGCCAAGGCTGCAGGTGGACACCATGACACATAGCTTGCTCAGCTCAGCTCTTCTGCATCAATGCTTCTTAATTCATTCATGCAGAACAATTGCTGTCATCTTAGTTCCTTTTCCCAAGACGTTGTACAATTCACAGCTCGGCCTCAATGGTTAATTCCAGCTGACTGGGAAAGTGTCTATAGCTGCCTACAGACACCACACTGTGGCTACTTTGTCTCCACCGCCATGGGATCCTGGGAGCTTCTTCCTGTCTTGCTATATTGCTGAAATAAGATCCACAGCCATCTCTCAGTGTCCATGGGGGTTGGTTTAAGGACTCCCATGGACCCTAGAATCTTCTGATGCTGAAGTCCTTCGTATGAAATGGTGTCATAATTGCATAGAAACCTGCACAATCCTCCCATAGTTGTTAAATAATCTCCCAATGATTGATAATACCTAACATAATGCAGGAGTTTAGAAAAGACTGTACTGACAAGAAAAACATCTACATACATACAGTGCAGACACATTGTTTTCCTGAATTTTTTCTATCTTGGTTGAATCATTAGTGTGGGCTTCCTAGATATAAAAGGCTGACTGCATTTGCTTTTGTCTTTAGAAGCCCTGACAATTTGGAACTTGTTACTTCTCTCTGAACAGCACCTTCATAAATTGGCTCTACACATTCAGCGACAGGTTTTCTAGGGAATCTCGGTGAAAAAATATTGGATGGCACATAGGTATCTAATAAAAGGCTTGATGTCAAAAGCCATTTGATGTTGCAGGGAGCAGCTGGAGTTGAGAATGTGTTCCTGTATCAATTCTTCCTTTAAAAAAACAGAACACAGTTTTATTTTCATTAAAAAATTCCTCCTCTGGTTTTCAGTATGACCTATGCAATAGTTTTAATGTTTGCTGCCTCAGAATGCATATGTTGAAATCCTAACTCCCAAGTGAAGGTATCAGGAGATGGAGCTTTTGAGAGATGACTGGGTCATGAAGACACAGCCTTTATGAATGGGATACTGGATTAGTAAAGGGACATCAGAAAGATGCTCTCGTTCTTCTGTGTGAGGACACAGCAGGAAGGCACCATCTATGAACCATGAATGTGCCCTTACCAGGCACCAAGTGGTCCAGCACCTTGAGCTTGGATTTCTCAGCCACCACAACTGTGAAAAATAAATTGTTTTTCATAACCCACCTAGACTATGACATGTCATTCTAACAGCCTGAATGGACTAAGATACCCGCTGTATCTCCTCAAATATGATTCTTACGGAGAACAATTCAGCTACGACTTCATGTGTATTATGGCTTCAGGTACTTATTGCCCTTTATTAATGTGTCATTACATTAAGTATATTGAGAACCCAGATGATAAAGGGGCCAAATACTGTGCCAGTGGCTAAGGATGCAATGAGGGCCTTTGGCCTTGAGGAGGGGGAGCTGAAAGGACAGGAAACCACTAACTTCATATTCACAGAAAACATATTCACAAATGTTAGTGCTATGTACAGATATGAAATGTGCAATGGAAGGCTTCTCTGATTAAGAAAGGTGCGCTGGCTTACCTGGGCAAGTGCCAGATGAGCTGGAATCTGAAGGGTGAGTGAATTGAACTTGCAGTAGAAGAGCCTTTGATGGCATGAAACTGGAGCATGCGTGGCTCTAGGGAACACACATCAGGTGAGGGAGACTGAGGAGAATAAGGGGAGTGTGCAGAGATTACAAAAAACAGAAAACAGACTAGACTCATCTGGAGGTAAACAAGATTGCCTTCCATTTGGCTGTGCGGTGTCGAGGTTCCTCATACAGTGGACCCTAGAGTTACGCATGTCCTCACATATGAACAACTGGGGTTATGACCGGAATTTTAGTTACAACTAAAATCTTGAGTTATATCTCAAATGCTGGCCACTTGCATGGTTGTAAACAGATTCATGGTGCCAAAAAAGTGTATGCAAGTGTACGTAAGCATCAGTCTGAGCCTAAAAAGCATGTTTGTGGACATGATTTTGGTCAATGCTTTATGGAACTGCTACCATTATTGCTGTCAGAATGTCCCCAAAAGTGCTAGAAAAGAAGCTAAGGAAGGAAGGAAGGTAAAGAAAGCAATCACAATCACAAAGAAGAAGGAAATTGTGGAGAAATACGAGAGTGGTGTTCGTGTGACTGATCTCTGTAATATGTACAGCATGTCAAAGTTCACCATACTGACAGTCTTACAGAGAAAAGACTTGTATAAGGAAGCTAGTGATGCTGAAAGTGTTACTTAAATTAGTAAGCCACTCATGATCAACAGTGTTAGACATGTTAGAAAACCTATCATTAGTGTGGATAAATGAAAGGCCAATGTCAGGTTATAGCCTGAATCTGTAATTTGTGAAGAAGCTAGGGCTATAAACACAGGTTTCGTAAAGGATAATCCATTAATGAATGATAATGGTAAAACATTGCATGGCAGTAAGGGGCAGATTAATGATTTAAGGCAAGAACTGGGGTTCATAGTGTAACGAGGTATGGTGAAGCAACCAGTGCTTATGAAAGGACTGCTGAAAATTGTATTGCTTTGAAACAATCACACAGAGAAATGACTTTTGCTTTCTATGATGAAACTGGCCTTTTCTGGAAGAAAATGCTCAAGAGAACATACATTACCCAGAAAAAGAAGGAAATGCCAGGCCACAAGCCTATGAAGGACAGGCTAACCTTACTGTTATGTGCCAATGTGAGTGGTGACCTCAAGATAAAACCTCTCCTGGTTTATCACTCTGAGACCCCTCAGAAAACATAAGGTCATGAAGAGTAGGTTAGGGGCCATGTGGAGATGTAACACAAAGGCCTGGGTAATAAGAGTACTTCTTGAGTGGATCAGGGAAACTTTCTGTCTTACTGTTAAGAAATACATAGAGGACAAAGGTTTACCATTCAGGGCTCTCCTCATCATGGACAATGCTCCTGCCCACCCACTGGACTTGGAGGAAGAATTGGTTGAAGAGTTCCCATGGCTCTCAGTCGAGTCCCTCCCACTAACACAATGCCTCTGCTGCAGCCTATGGAACCACAGATTATAGATTACTTTAAGAAGGTGTGCACCAAGGAACCGTTTCTAAAGTGCTACCAGATCATCTCAGATACAGATTTAACCCTTCAAGAGTTTTGGAAGGAATATTGCAGCGTCCTTTCCTGCATGGAGTTGAGAAATCCTGGTCCAGTATCTCTAAGGACACTGAAATCTGCCTGGAAGAAAGTGTAGCCTAAACTTACACAGGACAGAAACTGTGAAGGCTGTGGAGAGACGCCTGAGCCTTCAGTTGTCCCTGTGGTTGATGACACTGTCACTATAGCAGAGTCCATAGGCTTGCAGGTAGACAGTGATGATGCCGAGGAGATGGTGAAGGAACACTCAGAGGAGTTTTCTGTAGAGCAACTTCAGCAACTTCTGGCTGAGCAACAGAGAATAGCAACTGAGGGACCTGGCAGATTGGTGCATGCCTGCAGTCATAGTTCTCATGAGACTGAGGCAGGAGATCTTAAATTTAAGGGTGACCTTGGACACATGTTGAGACCCTCTCATAAACAAACAGGGAAGTGTGCTGTTAGATGCATCTAGAGAGGTAGGTTGAGGACAACTCATCCAGGGCTGATAGATCTAAGAGTTATGGGAAACCATGGGAAGGAGGGATCTTGTAGTGGAGATGTGGCCAAAGTTATGTGCCAGATTCCTTCCACTTGGGCATCTGGCACAAGGGATGCTGCAGCTAGTGTCCAAATTGCATGTGCCTCCTTTGATAGCCTTTCTCCTCTCTTCCCTGTCCTGGTGAGGCTGCCGTAGCAGAACACCACAGATTGGGCAGCTTGAAGAACAGACGTTTATTTCTCACAGTTATGGAGACCTAGGAAAAACACAATCAAATTGTTGAAATGAAAGGTAATTTTAAAACCTTGAAATCAGCTTAGATAGTGCATAGATATACACAGAGGCTAAGGTGGTACATAGAGGACAGAATATAAAATAAGACAGTATATGAAGATAATATTGGTCAACATACATGGACTTCTCATCACAGATGATATAAACTGCAAAACAAGAGAATAATGTCTTTAAAGTACGAGGCATGAAAGAGGAGAAAAGCATTTTAACAATTAAAAAAATTCTGTCCAGGGGAAATATCTTTAGAAGTGAAGTGAAATACAGTTTAGGCTAAAGGAAAATTATGCCACATGAAAACTGAGATCTATGTAAGTATTGCAAAGCTCAGATATTGCAATATAAGTAAATATAAGAACTTTCCCCCATTTTAAATTTTTTTCTTTTTTTATTCATAAACTTTTTTAAATTTGAAACAAAAAGAAAACAAGAAATCAAAACATAACAATTTCACCCCAACCAACAAAACAGCAACAATCATCAGCATATTGGATATTCCCAAAAATTATTTAAGACAAAAAATACAGACATGAAACATTATCTAATTTTAACAGAATTGTTTTCAAATGAACATTTCACATTAAAAATAAAATCTGAAGGTGACCCTGAAAAAATTAAATTTTACTCAAAATTCTTTTTCTCTGACTGTCACAACTAATTTTTTATATACATAGATTTTGTTTCAGATGACTTGATACTCTACCCAGAGGATCCCAAGAACTCCACAGTTGTCTTTTTGTGACAGCAATGTATTGAGGTCTCCTGATACAGTTGTATTAAGGCTTACTTGATTTTTCATGTTGATTAATAATTGTTTTATATAACTGGGTGGACTAGTATTTGTTGCATTATTATCTCTTCCTCTGAGATTGTTCCCTTACCAATATATAATGACCTTGTTTGTCTCTCTTAATTAGTCTTGGCTTAAAATTAACTTTATCTGCAAATAGAATAGCTACCTCTGCTTTTTTCCAGACTCCTGTTGCATGGAGTATTGTTTTCCATTCTTTAACTTTCAGTCTATGAGTATCTTTTTGAATTAAATGTGTTTCTTGTATACAGCATATTGTTAGATCTTGCTTCTTGATCCATTCTGCCAGTCTATGTCTTTTGACTAATGAATTAAGACCATTAACATTGATGGTTAAAACTGGTACGTATTGACTTATCTTTATCATGTTGTTTTCTTTCTTCCTGGTGGATTCCTTCTATTGGGGTTTGTGGAGCTGTAGTACTTATCATCCCTTTCTAAAATGTCCTTCAAGATATTTTGGAGTGCTGGTTTAGTGGTCATGAATTTCCTCAACTGTTCCTTATCATGGAAGTATTTTGTTTCTCTCTTTATTTTGAAAGCTAGTTTTGTGGGATACATCGATCTAGGCTGAAAGTTGTTTTCTTTTAGAACTTGGAGTACTTCACTCCAAGTTCTCTTTGACTTAAGAGTTTGTGCTGAGAAGTCCACTGTAATTCTGGTGGGCTTTCCTTTATAGGTGATTTGTTTATTTTCCCTAACAGCTTTTAAAATTTTATTCTTGTGTTGAATTTCTGGAATCTTGACTATGATATGTCTGGAAGTAGATTTTTTTTT
>RJWM01039349.1:0-16148 GCA_004363535.1 Dasyprocta punctata
TTAAGCCTTCTGGCAGGGTGTAGGTCTGGTCGTGAGCATTTGTTGGTCTTATTAACCACACAAGGTTCTGTGCTTTCAGGGAGAAGACCTATGTCTCAGCGAGGCCACCTCAGCATTACACACTGTCAAGCCTCACCCTAACAAGTGATACTTCAAAAATAAAAGGCTGCAAAAGGCCCTCAATTGCTCATTACATATTTTATTTCCTTACAAAACACCCATCAAGCCAGCTGTGGTGGCACATGCCTGTAATCCCAGCACTCCGGCAGGCTGAGGCAGAAGGATCCCAAGTGCTAGCCCAGCCTGGGCAACTTAGCAACTTAATGAGACCCTGCCTCAAAATACAAAAAGGCTGGGGATGCAGCTCCATGTGAAGGCCGTGGGTTCAATCCCCAGTACTGTGAAACAAAACAAAACAAAACAAAACGCACAAAAACACAAAGAAACACACACAAAAACCCATGCACCCATCAGACTTGTGGAAAAGAAGACACGGCAGATAAATCCTGATATTTTATTCTGTAAAGCACATATGCACATATTCCAAACACGGAAATTATCAGGGAGTGAATGCCATAACAGATCAGCTACTGACCATCATGCAGCAAGTAAGTGGAATGGATCCGCTGGCCCTCATAACCCCACAGTGCCTGCAGGAGGGGTGAAAAACCAGGATGCTGAATCCCTACACACCGCCGCCGGAGATGCGACCCAAACGGCGGGTTCCTAACAATGCAAGAAACTTACAAATAGAATCAAAACTGATTCAAGTCATACAGTGAAAGGACAAAAGGAAAAAGGAAAGAGATCAATATGATCTGAAACAACCATAGTAAGTCACTGGCCTTTCACTGGCCCTCCAGTCCAAGGTGCCTGAGGATGAGCCTGGGTGCAGCGGGGCCCCCTCTGGAACACACGTTCATCCTGAGATGACGGTGAGGCACAGCCGCAGACTGGGCCTACACACGCAGCCCAGCAGTAGCAGGTGCCCTGCACCCCCTGGGCTTCTGTGGAAGCCTCTGCTAGAGCCGTGGTCTCCCCGCTCCCCGCCTTCCTTCCTATATGCCTGCTTGGCTCTGGGTTCCTGTAAGATCTCTGAGAATGACCTGCTACAGTGAATGCTGGGTTTTAACATGGCTGTCCAGGCCTCAGGACAGGTCACACTGTCCTGGCACTTTTGGCACATTCTCATGCCTAACAGCATTTCTCCCCTGGCTACAGATTCCAGCCATTCCTCGTCATTAAAACAAGGGTAATTAAGATTTGCAATGAGCTGGACTGACAAACCAGTGAAGCTGATTTTTGTTTTAACTTGTCTTTTGCTTGTTATATTACTCTGCTAATTATGAGCTATTCCTATAACTCCACTTCACTGGGACTTTACTAACTCAGTAGCAGCTTGATGTAAAGTCTGATAGTCCTAAGGATATTGACATTTCTCAAAGCCAAGCCAAACAGCTCTTTCTGAATCTTGTCTCATAAGGGTTTCAAAGTCTTTAAAGAGAAAACTAAAATAAAAAGCTAGCCATGCATCATGTAAGCAAATCATATTATACCCAAAAGAGTAAGAAACAAAAAACTGGTTAGATAAGTATGATCACTGCACTTGAAATGTACTAAGAGGAAAAAATGGAATACTAACATATCTAGTTACTACAGTGATTATTTTAACAATCTTCGATTAAAGCCCACAACTGTTTCCCATTCGAGAACACCTGGGATAGAATGTTCCAGGCCAACAAATTTTAGACTGCAGGAATTCCTTCTAATTTAGAGCAGACAAGACTACAGAGAATTGTGTCCAATATCTTAACTGCCCTGCTCCTATAACGCTGTGTGGGAGAACAGACACCACTGATGACATGGCTTACTAAGGCAAAGAGCTCTCAACAACAATTAACAAGAAAGTATACGTTTTTAAAAATGAAAGAGAATTAAGAGGACAAAAGGACTGAGGAGCGAGATGATTAAAATGTTCTAAGAAAAATTCTTTTGGTTGTCCTTGATAAACAGCAAATTAGGGGCTGGGGAGATAGTTTAGTGGTAGCTCACTTACCCAGTATGATCAAGACCCTCGGTTCAATCCCCAGCACCACAAAAACAGTGTGTGCACGCATGTATGCGCACACACACAAAACAGCAAATCAGAATTTCATCCCTTCAAATTTTACAGGCACTGTCTTCATCATGTCACACATCTAGGAGATGCCATCTTCCTTGTGAAGATGTTTGCCGCATAAAAAGGGAAAAATTTTTTTTAAAAAAAGAAAGTTTATCCCCTTTTCAAAAACAGAAAAAAAAACCTTTCATGACTATTACACCACTCCGTCATCCTTTCCTCCCGCACAGTTGACCGCGATTCCGCCCCAGAGCCGTGGCCTCATGTCTAGGCCCTAGGAGCGAAGGAGCTGCTTTAACTTTTGTAACAGAGGGAAGAGAACGAGGAAAAAAGACCATTCTGGGCCAACTCAAACAAGACTGGGTTCCTCATCCTCAGCATGGAATAGGAAACTTAGTTCTTTACCATCTAGGTGAAGTTTAAATATTTAACTTTTTACTCAGGAGAAAATCACAAGTCTGTCCTAACTAGAGTAGTATTAAAATGTGACTATTTCAATTTTTCTTTAAAAAACAAAACGAAACCAAAAATACCACTTAGGTATGTTTCCTTGCAAGCAAAATGAAGTAAAGGGTACTGTTGTTACTATGATTATTAAGCCACAGACACATAAAATCCACAAAATGGATTGGTGGCTTTGGAAATGCAATACCATATCAAAGGTGCAGGCTGTTTCAAACATCTTGTACATATCAGGCTGAAATAAGAACGGAAGCAAACCCCAATCCCACCAGTGAGGAAGCACACCGCGACCCTGGTGAAAGCACGACCTGCTCCATGATGCGAGATCCTTGAGTCCCCTCTAGTGTGACGCAGAAAACTCCCAAGCCCACAGGTCCAGGGTGAGGTCAAAGGGTTCTGGCTGCACCCAGTGCAAAGCACGTGCATCATTGGACCAATTTCTGAATAGATTTTTATAAATATGTACAAATCAGTTACAGGCACTTGAAATGTCTTTGGCTGGAATAACCCAACACTGCAAGATCATGTGTTTGGAGTGGCCAGGCCCTGGCTGGGGTCAGCAGGCAATGATGATGGTTCTTTCAGTCTCTCTCCAAAGACGGGGAGGTGTGAGATTAGGCATCAGCCAAAGCCACCTAGAGGAAACCAAGACAGACAATGTGGTCACACAGGAAGCCTGGGGAATTGAGTCCCAGGGACACCCTAACCAAAGGCCTGGGGAGTCGCTATATCCCTAAGAAAACAATCCAGTCTAGGGAGAAATAAACAGAAATCCAAAGTCCTCCCCAGGAAGCAGCCAATCTGTGGCACTCCTACACTGCAAAAGAATGGACTTTCTAAAACCTGATTAGCACTGTTAGGGTGATTCTCTGGCTAAGAAATATAGAGGGAAGGCAGCCTAACCAGGGTCAGAAATTCTGCAATGGGAAATTCAGAATAAGTGCTTTAGACAAGTATGCAGTTGAAACCCTACCACCATAATAAAGACAAGACAGGGACTAATTCCCTTGGGGGAAAGGAAAGGACGAACATATCTGTACACTGAGACCTCTAGCAAACACAGGAGCGGGACCCGACCACTGCTCACCTTCTCAGGGCAAAATTCAGGATTGCTCTGACGCAGTTTGCTGGGTCTGCCTTTGATCACAGCATAGCAAAACATTGTTATCACCATCACGAAGAGGAAGTAACTGGTGTGCATGAGGTGCAAATTGATTAATGAACGGTCATCCTAAATGAAAAGGATGAAAAGCACAAGCATCTGCAACTGAGTCACTGAGTGGTTATCCTGCTGTTTCTGGAGTTGGAATTCCCAACCTCTAGACTTGATCACTGGCTCACATTAAGTGAAGATATGATGGTTCCAATGACCTCAGGTAGGGACCTGCTCCCTCTACTCTGGTTTCCACACCCCCACACCACCAAGCCCCACCACTGAAGAATCCTTTCCTGCAAAGGCTGCAGAGACTCGCCTTTAGCCCCTGCCCTTCCCTGGATGCCTCCTTTCTCTCCTGTGTGCTAACTTCCTACCACTCCCCGCTCCACCCACCTCAGGGCAGCTTCTGTCCTTCCACCCTTTCCCCATTTCTCAAAGTCCCCAGCTGAAATTGCAGAAGTCAGGCTGGATTCACTGCTTTCTGACCTCCCCTACGCAGCCAACCACCAGGCTCGCTGGTGGGGCGAGACCCGAGACCTGCTTCTACCCTGGGCTCCCTCTCATCTCCACGCAGTGGAGCAGTCTCTGAACACAGCCAGCGGTGCCCTGCAGCCCCAACACGGGCAGTGCTGGCGAGGGAGGGCCTTCTGAACGCCACCCCCGCCAGGCCCATCGCCACTGCCACTCCACAGCCTCACAGAAAGGAGCCACGAAAAAGGACCAGGGCCAGACTGAAACAGGAGAAATCCACCCAACACACAGTGACAGGAGAAAAGAAGGGCACTGAGGAGCCGGTGCCCATCTAAGCAGGAAGCCGAGCTAAGGCAGCAGTGCCAGAGTTCTCCCCCCTCTCGAGGTCACACTGAGCCGGCTGCCCTGTTGAGCTAAAGATTCACCTCCTTCTGGACCTGTTTCAACCTCTCCAAACTCTAAGCAACACCATTCACGCTAACCAGTATTCTGCTAGCAGAGGCTGTGGGCGTCAGTAAGATTCAACAAGCATTTCCTGTAATCCACATGGGTTACACAGAGTAGCTGCTCAAGAAACAACTGCTGCTAAAAAAAAAAAACAGAAAATAAAGAACCAGACTTTCCTGAATGCTTTTAAAAGGGTGGCCTGTTTTCCCAGTTCCCACTGCTGTACTCAGTCACCCAAACCCCAGCCAGAGCTTACAGTCACAGGGAGCTCGCTAAGCGAAAGAGGCAAACAGGGCCTGTGTGCACACACACGCGCGCGCGCACACACACACACACACACAACTGCTCTCACTTACGTCCGGAACAATAACAGTAAGCTTGGGATTTAAAGCATGATAGACTTTTCCAATGGCCCCCTTGTAACACCAGAAAGGATTGTAGTCTTGCGCGTATTTTGTGTTGGCATCGCGGGCTGTCGTGAAGATCTTGTACCAGAGCGTGGCATTGCTGTACGTGTCAGGAACGCAGTGCGGAGGCTGTCTGCAGAGGAAGGAGGGGAGACCGGTGCTCAGCGACCTGACATGTCCACTCAGGTCCCTCCGCAGCAGGGACATGGAACCAAGCAACATGCATACAAAGGAGAACATGGCATTTCTGATAACATTGGGTTTCTCTAGAATAAATACCATTACACTTTTAGTTTGAGGTTGTTTTTCTCTCTTTTTTTTTTAAATAAAACACACAGAAGAAAAAACATAACAGGTGCCTGACATTGAGGAGTTTGGGGGCTGGATTTTTGCCTTTGGAACTCAACCCATGGTCTTCTCGCATACAATACAGCCAAAGAGCCCTCTGTTTCTTTTAGGTCAGTTTTTCAAATTATCTAAATTCCTAGTTACAAATGGAAGCTTTATATATGAACTTCTGCATCAGCTATTATAACTCCAAAAATATTTATCTAAGCTCATCTTGCAAACCTCTAAATGCCTAAGTAGATAAATACCAGCATACCAGGATAATTCTTTTAAAGATTCCCCACGAAGTCGGGCATGATGGTGCACGCCTTTAGTCCCAGCACTCAGGAGGCTGAGGCACAGTTCAAGACCAGCCTGGGCTACAAAGTGAGTTCAAGGCCAGCCTGAACTGCATAGTAAGACCCTGTCTCAAAAAACAGGGCCAGGGACTTAGCTCAGTGGCTTAAGCATCTGCCTGGCAGGTGCGAGGTTGTGGTTCGATCCCTGGTACCAAAAAAAAAAAAAAAAAAAGAAAAGAAAAGAAAAAAAAAGATTCCCCACAAAACTTTTCTAAGTAGACTATATCTTGCATACATTATGTCCTTTACAGAGAAAGGAGAGGTAAACTGGTAACACTGACTGCTCAAAAAAAAAAAGAATCAAGTTTCAGAAATAGTATTTGTTTAATGAAAAACAAGAGTTAATTCTTACTCAGTTTAAAAACTCACTCTGGAAAATGAACATGAACAAAAACGTTATGTTTAAGTAGCCTTGTCATTGGTCTCTCTGGTCAGGGAACACAGCTCTTATTTCCTTTTTCCGTCTCACATTTCTCCTATTCTTAGAGGAAAATCAGCCCACATCCAATAACAGCAGGATGATTTGGCCACCAGTGGAAGCACTTAACCTTAGATATTTATATGCAGTGGTTCTACCGTTAGAATTGCAAATTGAACTGTAGATAAGCCGTTAAATGGGTTCAGCCACTGACCATTCTAGAATGTAGCACAACGCAGGTCATGCTCCTGGCAAATGGGTGCAGCAGACACTTACACAGTGACAGGGAAGACATCAGGGGCGGCCGTGAGGGTCATGCAGGTTGTGAACACCACCTGTTCACAATGGCCATGAAGAGCACAGTCATCCGAGCTCCAAGCCGTGGGCAGGGTAAAGGTAATGTTTATTTCCTCATGGGCTTCCCTGCCTATGAAAGAGAAATCGGGGTTCAGTAAACAAAGGCCGGAGTTTCTGTATCATGTTCTGGAATTCAAGTGAATCCTGAACCCCAGTCCACTCAGGAATTACTATGAGGCCACAACAACCTGACCCCAACTACGAGGCCCGCTCAATATTTACAGCAGCCACAAAGTGGCTAACGCAGAGACACAGCAAGAGCAGGCGGCACCTGAGCTGGGAAGCTTGGGCTGGGGGAACAGCACCAGTTCCAGCACCTGCACTGCCCTCTGATTTCCAGTCTTTTACATGTGTCACTTCATTTAAGGCTTACCATTACTCCATGCATGTGATCCAAGATCACAGTGCCCCTTTTATGCAAGTACAACCTGAGGATCTGAATGTCTAACAGACCGGAGAAAGGTCAGGGGACCAAAGTCTGATGAAGCCTCAACTACAACCAAGGGGTTCCGAGGCCTAACTGCTTGCTCTGTGCCAAACTCAGAAGTCATCACATCTTGACACCACAGAGATGGCTTCACCTCCAGGAATCACTTGGAGACAGAGGGGCTGGCACTCAAAACTTCCTTTAATAACTTTACAGTGGGAACTCTTCAAGGCCCAGGCCCCCCACACAAACCCTTTCCTGATGTTTGCAGCTTCCACAACTTCCCTATCCCCCTGAATCACCCAGTCTGACATGAGTTAGGCACTGGCCAAAGGACAGTGATCCATGTTTCACAAGTGTCTATTTTCCCTATTAAATAAGCACTTATATAGCACTGCCTTCGTGTCAGGAACTCAGTGTTAACTCGTGTTGTTTTGGTCTTCTCTAGAATGCCAGAATTCTAAGGGTAGAGACCAGATCGTAGGTTTTACTCTACTTCGAACAGTGGTGAGCATTAAAAAATAATGCAGGCCCACTAGAGCACCCCCCTTGCATGGGAGAACACTCCCCTGACATGTTTGAGACTCTGGATTTCACTCCCCAAAAAGGACCAGGGAGAAAGGAGCAGACATTCAGATAACACGATGACTACGGTAATACAAGTATTTCTAATTAAGTACTGAAAATTCCAACAGGATAAACCTGAGTAAAAATGTTATGTATAAATACAGTTAGCCCTTGAACAATGTTAAGTGTTTTAAATCCAACTAGAATTTCTGACACGCAAAAATTTGACCTGCAGTTGGCTATAAATCTTAATAAGAGAAATAGTTCATAAAGCATTTTGCATGTTAGAGGCATCACATACAGGGGAAATCCACAGGATCTGGAGATCCTTTTTTACCTCAATTCAGCATGATTATTTTCACAGATAGTCACACACTTGAGCTCCCAGTATCACAGCAGAAGGTGGCTCTAACTATTACAGGAGGATGGCATGCACCAGAGCTCCTTTCACAGTTAGGATCCCTTACACCTGCTTACATTTCTCTCCTCTGTGAATGGTACCGTGTACAGTCCATTTATGTGTGTTAGGCTCTGACAAATCCTAACTTTTTGAAATATACTTGTGTATACTTTAAGGTAGTAAATGATTAAAAGATAAACTATCATTCACATATATCTTACGCATTTATGACGTACTTCTTATTGATTTTTTTCAATATTTCTAGTCTATAAGCTTATCTGCAATTTTTTTTTGAATTAGCACAAATTCTCAAAAAAAATCCCAAGTATAAGTGGATCCGTATAATTCACAGCAGAGGCAGCGGCGCACGCCTGTAATCCCAGCACTCAAGAGGCTGAGGTGGGAGAACTGCTGTGCATTTGAGGCCAGCCTGAGCTACACACCGAGTTTAAGGCCAGCCTGAAATGTACAGAGAGACCTAGTCTCAAAAAAACAAAACAAAACAAAACCCCTGTGTTGTTCAACTGGTAAAGCTAAATACGGGCCCAGCAGCTCCCCAGCTTCTCTTTCTTTGGTGGTGCTGGGGATGGAAGCCAGGGCCTCCCATGTCAGGCAAATGCTCCACCACTGAGCTCCACCCCGGCCCCGGCAGTTTCCCTCTCCCACAAATGTGCAGTGAGAGACACTGCACTGCATGCACTGTACTGAGTGAAGACGTCCAAGTGGTTCCTTCCAGACCTCACACAGTCTGAACTCAAGAGAAGAGACACACATGCAGAAAGCAAACAGCATCACGGCCGATACACTGCCTGCCTGAATTCTATGCCTCAGAATTCTGAAAAGAAAGGGGCCAACACTTGCTCACCTGAAAGTCCAATCTGATGTCCCAAAATGGTAGAGTACAGATGGGTGACATTGCGGGAGAAGCCTCCGAAGGGCCTGAGGGGGTCCAGGGTGAGGGTGATTGCAACTGAGATGTTAACCGGGCCTGAGTCCTCCAGGGCCTGGGGGGACTGGGTGGACACTCTGGCCTGCCCGCTGGTCACTGTGCTCTCTGAAGCTGTGCTGTCGTTTGAAAGATGCTTTAATGTTTCATTTTCCGATACGCACAAGTCCAAGTCATTAAACCGCAGCAGAAAAGTATTCCAATCCTTCAGGAAAGCGAAATAAAGAGAAACGAACATGAGTGGTCCAGTCCCCACGCATTCTGCTGCAGGAATCCAGGGAGGACCTGCACTGAGGCCTTGTGACAGGAAACTGATTGAGATGGCCACTTCGCTGACGCGACAGTGTAGCCATTCTCCTCTTGAACTGGACAGACTGTGTGACTTTGCTAATCACTCCCATATTCATAGCCTAAAAATGTAAACTCGATACTGGCATGAGATATTAAACACACTGCAAGATGAAGCCAACTTATTCAGAACTTATTCAGGAAAAACACATGTAAACCCAGCAGACTAATATTACACAAGAAGGGGACACGGTGAGTGGAAGGGCCTAAGCAGGACACTGGGGGACAAGCAGGACCCAAATGTGTTTTACGTGTGAACAAAAATACCACAGTGAAACCCAATGTTTTGTAAAATAAATGGCACCAGTAAAAAGTATATTATACGCAAGAAGAATCAATCAGCAGTCTCAGAATCAAACTGAAAAGAAAGCTTGAGCAAAAACAGTAAAACACTTAAAACATTAATTCAAGTTCATTTAGTAATCGTAATGCAATAATCATAATTTAAAGTCATTCCTCAAAAGGACAATTCCATACACCTTGCTTGCTGTTTCTTGAACACAGAAGAGCAGTAAATTCCCCTTTGTCATGGACTTTGGACATCACTTTGGAGCAGCAGCAATCTCAAAAAGAAGGGCATGGGATGGTTTTCACTTTGTTGTTGCTGTTTTTCAGTATTAGGGATCCAATCTAAGGCCTGACACAGACTAGACAAGTCTCTATCACTGGGCCACCTTCCCAGCTCCTTCTCTTGAGTTTGTTATCAATGACTGATTGATTGACTGACTGCAGTATTGGGGTTTGAATGCAGGACCACTCACTGAGCTATATCCCTTGCCTTTCTGTTTCTTAAGATCACAACCCCTAGTGATTAAATCAAAAGCCAGTTTCAAATACATACAGCAAATTATGTCATGGGAAAACAGATGCCAACAAAAAAAAGAACTTGCCAGGGTCCTTCTTCTATTTTCCAGAAAATCAGAGGTAATCTAATACTGTACAAGTGACAACACACACGGAGGCACACACTGGTGACATCAGCACTTTGGGAGGCCGAAGCAGGAGGATCATGAGTCGGATTTCCTTAGCAACTTAGCAAGACCCTGTCTCCAAATAAAAAACAGAAATAAAAAGTCCAGGGATGTAGCTCAGTGAGTAGCCCTGCATTCAAACTCCAATACTGCAAGCAATCAATCAATCAGTCAGTGATTGATTGGCTTCTGGTACATACAACTTCTCCCAAGTTGCCAAACAGAAGACAAAACAAGTTACATTTTTAATTACTCTACCAGTAGTGTTAATGTTTAAATGCCAATGAAGCAATCCCCAAAGAGTCAAGTGATCTTTGCAGCATCAGTACACCTGAAAGTGACACTAAGTAAGACTGCAACTGGGCATATCAAATTCCATTTTCCCTGACGCCTACAAACTCAGCAGACCATTCTAATTCATCGTCTAACCATTCACGCTGCAGACGTGAAGGAACTGAGGCCTGGATCAAACTAGGCTGCTTCAATTCCACAGCTGAAGACAGAATCAGCAACAATTTTGATTCATAGCCTGAAACTCTTCCCATCCACTACTCTCTCCTATGAATAGGAAATCACCAGGTTAATCATCTGAAAGTCAAACCACAAAATTAATCATAACCAAAGTTCTGCAGCATCATAGCTTTACTTTCCTGCAAAGCTTGAGTCCATGTTAAGAAGTCAGCCAAAGCCAACACCAGGTACCATTTAATTATTAAGGGCTAATTATCCAGTCCACATCTTTTAGCCAGTGGCCTTGGTCAAATGCTCCAGACAGACTCAAGGTCTATGACAAAGAAATGCCAGGATGCCACCAAGCCTGGGCTATGACCACGATCTTCATTTTCTCCCCTAACATGGGTGCAGTTAAGGATTCAGGTCAGGTCAGAAAAGAGGGAGAACTGGGCCAAGGTTATAGCTCACTGGCACAGCACCTGCCTGGCAGGCGTGAGGTTGTGATTTCGATTCCTGGTACAAAAAAAAGAGAGAAAAAAAAGAGGGACAATTAAGCCAGCTATCCAGCTTCTTGGTAAGAAACTCTTAGAAAGGGTTTCATGACCAAAATAACTCAAACTTATTCCCTTGACGGTGTCAAGACAAACAGTTCACAAGGGAAGACAGTCACTCCTGCCAAGATCAGCTGCAACCTGTTACAGAGCGCAAGAGAAAGCCACAAGACCAAGGACAGAGAACTCTGGCCACACGAGGCACGCATGTACACACACACACACAACACAGCTGCCTCACAATCCCAAACCCAATCCTCACTCCCATCTACAAACCAGCCCAAAAGGAAAAGTGCAAGAGAAGGCACTCAAGGAATCTATTAAGGTGAGAACTAACTTAGGTTATGAGAAATTTTACCAGTTAATTCACCATTATCATTAATTCAGCATAATTTCTAATAAATAAATTTATGAGTAAGTATACTATTATCCACTTCTCTTAAACAAGAATTATTAAATTTCTTTTTGTTTTCCAATATGTAAAATATACATTTAATATTTGCTCTATATATTTGATCATAATATACCTAGCTTATACTGTGATAAAAACTGCATGGTACTGGCAAAAAAACAGACATGAGGAGCACTGGAACAGAGCAGGAGATACAGAAACAACTCCGGACATACTCAGCCACCTTATCTTTGACAAAGGGGCCAAGTATGTTCACTGGAAGAAAGATAGCCTCTTTAATAAATGGTGCTGGGAAAACTGGCTTTCCACATGACCAAAGACTAAAACTAGACCCATGTCTCTCACCATGCACTAAACTAAAAGCCAAACGGATCAAAGATCTAAATATTAAAACAGAGGGAAGCAACACCCCCAAATTCATTCCTAAAAGCAAGCATTACTCTGATTTCAAAACCACAGAAGGACCCAACTAAGAAAGAGAATTACAGGCCAATCTCTGTAGTGAACATTGACACAAAAATCCTCAATAAGATACTGGCAAACAGACTGCAGCAAATCGTCAAAAAGATTGCACACCATCATCAAGTGGGATTCATCCCAGGGATGTAGGGATGGTTCAACATACGTAAATCCATAAATGTAATGCATCATATTAACAGAGCCAAGGATAAAAATCATACGATTATCTCAATAGATGCAGAAAAAGCTCTTGACAAAGTCCAGCACCTACCCATGATAAACACTCTACAGAAAATTGGAATAGATGCTCTGTATCTCAATCTGATAAAAGCCATCTATGACAAACCAAACAGCCAACATCATACTAAATGGACAAAAACTGAAAGTTTTCACTCTAAAATCAGGAACAAGACAAGGATGTCCACTGTTTCCACTCTTATTTAACACAGTCCTAGAAACTTTAGCCAGAGCAATTTGACGAGAAAGAAATAAAAGGAATAAAGACAAGAAAGGCAGAAGTTAAATTAGCACTATTTGCAGATGACATGATACTCTACCTAGAAGATCCCAAAAATTCCACCAAAAGACTCCTCGATTTAATAAGCAGATTTAGTAATGTAGCGGGTTACAAAGTCGATATTCAAAAATCAATAGCCTTCTTGTACATGAATAACAACCTTGCTGAGACAGAAATCAGGGAAGCAATACCTTTTACAATAGCATCCAAAAAAAAGAAACACTTAGAAATCAATCTAATGAAAGATGTAAAAGATCTCTATACTGAAAACTACAGTACTCTAAAGAAGGACATGGAAGAGGATATTAGAAAATGGAGAGATATCTTGTGATCTTAGGTAGGAAGAATCAATATAGTGAAAATGGCCATACTTCCAAAACTGTTATACAGATTCAATGCAATCAAAATTCCAATAGCATACCTCAAAGAATTAGAGAAAACAATCCTAAAATTCATCTGGAACCAGAAGAGACCTAGAATAGCAAAGGTGATCCTGGGCAACAAAGATAAGACTGGGGGCATCACAATTCCTGACCTGAAATTATACTATAAAGCTACTGTGATAAAAACAGTGTATTTCTGGCAAAAAAAACAGACCTGAAGATCAATGGAATAGATTAGAAGATGCAGAAACAACTGCAGACACACTAAGCTACTTTATCTTTGACAAAGGTACCAAACACATTCATTGGAAGAAAAACAGCCTCTTTAATAAATGGAGTTGGAAAAACTGGCTTTCCACATGCTGAAGATTAAAACTGAACCCATATCTTTCATCATGTACTAAGTTAAAATTTGAATGGATTAAAGATCTCAACATTAAAACAGAAACATTAAATCTGCTGGAAGAGAGGGTAGGTAAAACTCTTAAACACACTGGTGTAGGCAAAGACTTCATGAATAAAAGCCAGACTGCACAGGAACTATCACAAAGAATCAACAAATGGGATCTCATCCTATTGAAAAGCTTTTGCATAGCAAGAGAAACCACCAACAGAGTGAAGAGACAACCCATGATGTGGGAGAAAATGTTTGCTAGCTGTCCCTCAGATAAAGGATTATTATCGACAACGTATAAAGAACTTCAAAAAATCAGTCCTGCAAGATTTAAAGACCCAATCCAAAAATGGGCATCTGAGATGAGCACACACTTCTCAGATGAAGAAGTACAAACAGCAAATAAATACGTGAAAGAATGTTCAACAGCACTGGTCATTCAAGAGATGCAAATTAAGGGCCGGGAGTTTGGCTCAATGGCTTAAGCGCTTGTCTGGTAGGCGTGAGGCTGTGAGTTCAATCCCTGGTGCCACCAAAAAAAAAAAAAAAAAAAAAGAGATGCAAATTAAAACAACACTGAGTTCCACCTCACCCAGAAAGAATGGCTAGTATTAACAAGTCAACCAATAACAAATGCTGGAGGGGCTATGGACAAAAGGAACCCTTCTCCACTGTTGGTGGGAATGCAGGCTGGTGCAACCATTGTGAAGCCAGTGTGGAGATTCCTCAAAAAGCTAGGATTGGAGGTCCCATCTGATCCAGTTAAAGAACTAAAAACATCATACCATAACAATATATGTGCACCTATGTTTATAGGTGCACGATTCATAATAGCCAGATCTTGGAAACAACCTAAATGCCCCTTGACTGAGGAATGGACAAAAAAGATGTGGTATTCCTATACAATGGAATACTACTCCACTATAAAGAACAATAAACTAGATATTTTCATACTTCAATGGATGAGCCTTGAAAATATACTTCTCACTGAGGCAAAAATTTTGTGCTAATTTTCTGGATAATGTTTCATGTCTATATTTTATACCCTAAACAACTGCTGTGAATATAACAATATGCAATGTGCTGATTATTGTTACTCTCCTATTGGCTTGTTGTGAAATTGTTTTACTTTAATTTCTTGCTTTTCTTCTGTTTAAAATTTAAAAAAAAGAAAATATACTTCTCAGTGAACTAAATAAGTCACACATATATGTAACCATCGTATAGTTGCACTTATCTGACAAACTGAAAGAAAATCTATGAATGTATATAAAAAACTAATTAAGATAAAGAATTTTGAGTGAAAAGTAGTTTTCACAGGGTCATTTTCAGATTTCATTTTTACTGTGAATTGTTCTTTTGAAAATAATATAGCAGTCATAACATTTGTGTTTCTTGCCGATATTCTTCTAATGTTCTATACATTCTTTTTTGTTATAAAATTTTAAAAAGTAATGTTTGTGAAAAATGAATAAACAAATATTAAAACAGAAATATTAAATCTGTTGGGAAAGAGAACAGGTAGAACTCTTGAAGGCACTGGTGTGGGCAAAGACTTCATGAACAAAGCCTAAACTGCACTGGAATATCACAAAGAATCAACAATTCGGATCTCATTAAAAAGCTGTGGCACAGTAAAACAAATCACCAACACAGCAAAAAGACAGCCCACAGAGTAGGGCAAAATTTTTGCCACCTGCTTCTCAGACAAAAGACTAATATCTAGAGTATATAAAGAATTGAAAAAATCAGACCCCCCCCCTTTAATTTTTGTGTGTGTGTTTTTTTTGTTTTTTTTTTTTTTTTGTGGCACCGGGGATTGAACTCACAACCTTGCACCTGCCAGACAGGTTCTTGAGCCACTGAGCCATACTCCCAGCCTAGATCCCCCCTTTAAAGACCCAATCCAAAAATGGGCATCTGAGATGAATACAAGCTTCTCAGATGCAGAAATACAAGTGACATTAAGCCTGGCGTGGTGGCGCATGCCTTTAACCCCAGCACTCAGAAGTTTGAGGCAGGAGGATCGTTGTGAGTTCAAGACCAGCCTGGGCTACAAAGTGAGTTCAGGGCTAGCCTGAACTGCATAGTGAGACCCTGTTTCAAAAAAAAAAAAAAAAAAAAAGGGCCGGGGAGTTAGCTCAGTGGTTTAAGTGCCTGCCTGACAGGTGCAACGTTGTGAGTTTGATCCCCAGCACCAAAAAAAAAAGAAAGAAAGAAAGAAAGAAAGACAGACAGACAGACAAACGACAAATACATATATGAAAAAATGTTCAACATCACTGGTCATTTGAGAGATACAAATTAAAACAATGCTGAGATTCTACCTCATTCCAGGAAGAATGACTATTATCAAAGTATCAACCAATGCTGGGCATGGTGGTGCATGCCTTTAATCCCAGCACTCGGGAGGCTGAGGTAGGCGGAGCGTTGTGAGTTTGAGGCCAGTTTGGGCTACAATGCAAGCCCAAGGCCGGCCTGAGCTACGTAGTGCCACCCTGCCTCAAAAAATGAGGGCCGGGAGTTTGGCTCAGTGGCTTAAGGCCTGTCTGGCAGGCATGAGGCTGTGAGTTCGATGCCCGGTGCCACAAAACAAAAAAAAAAAGCTATCAACCAATAACAAACGCTGCAGGGGCTGTGGGAAAAAAGGAACTCTTCTCCACTGTTGATGAAGTGTAGACAGATGCAAGCGCTGTGGAAATGAGTGTGAAAATTCCTCAAAACACTAGGACTAGAGGTCCCATTTGACTCAGCCCTTCTTCTTGCTATCATCCTGTAAGAATTAAAGGTATCATAC
>RJWM01039350.1:0-15888 GCA_004363535.1 Dasyprocta punctata
GTGGACTTTCCTCTTCCCACCAATTTTAAAGAAGCAAAGGGAAATTGTGTTCTCAGTGTTGTTTCTCTAGCTGCCTGTATTTGTCAGTCTATAAGTTGAGAGTCACAATAAATGTATGACAAAAAGCAGGCAGCAGGGTGTGAATGAAATTATCTAAGACCCTTAGCTAAAGGTGGGGTGTAGACCATGAGCACTCGTCACTACAATCACCCCTCCTCCACTTCTCAGGACATCCCACAGAAGGAGCCACTGCCATGATCCACAAGCATAGCCTACAGTCTAGAGCGACAAGACCCAACCACAATCAGGACAAACTGAAAGAGGCAAAGCAGCAGGGGCTGGGACTCATGAGCCCAACTCCACATCTCGCAAGCTGTGTGCCAAGTTACACCTCAGCCTCCTCATCCATAAAATAGAGGAATGCAACCTGCCTCGTGGTGCAGTATGAGTGTCAAAGACAAAAACAGACATAGAAACAAGTAGAAACAAAACACTGGATTCTATCAGCACCTCCATTTCCATTTAAATGGAAACTGTACTGTTAAAAAGGAAAGGAATTTTGCAAATAATGTGGGTTCCTATGAGGTCAGAGACAATATGCCTCTTCAGTTAGCATCTATTCTCAAATCTTTCTTATATTAAAGCTTGCTGCGGATTCCTCAGGCAGTGCAGCAACCCAGCTACAAATCAGGATGAAGTCCTCCCTTAGCATATGCAACTATACACTGTTTTCACCATCATTATAATTCAAGATAATAGAAATACCTTTCAGGAAAAGCACCCTGCCCCTGCCATCTCTCCACTGCCCTCTTTTCCCTACCCAACTTTTTACCTCCCAGCATACACATCACAGACACTTTCCCCACCACATCCCAAAATATTCACCAAAGGGAGCAAAAGCACAAAGAGAAAGAGTTTATTGTCTAATGAACCTGGAGTCAAAATTCAATCCAGCCACCTTGTAACTGTGACCTAGGATAAGTATTTCATTCCTCTGAGTCTGTTTCCTCTCTGTAAAACATGGATAAGTAACAAGTCTATTTGCAGGGTCGCTGGGTAGTAAAAAGGCCCCAGTGTGACACCTTACCAGTCTTGGGTGTTCACAGCATGACTGTTTCATGTTTCTTTCCCCCTTCTCTCTGAGGAGTCTTTCCTGCCACTCTGGTCTTGTGTTCTGCATAGCAAAGATCCTGCCTATCAGATCTGGGAGGCCTCCTCAATGATACAAATGACTTCAGATGTTAAAGTTTCCCCTAACTTGCTCTGCTGTTGGGCTTTTCTTTAAAATACGTTTTTCATCTAGGGAACCTCACATCCTGATGTACTGAATGACCTTCACATTAAGTACTACAATGCACCTGATATTGTGTGCAAGTTCAACTTCTCTTAAGATCAGTCATGGTCACAGAACTAACAAACAGTTGTGAAACATGATCATTTGATGATCCTTGTAGTGGGCTAGGGGAGGAGGAGCTGGAGAGCTCCACTGCATGTAAGCAAATGCCCATCTGTGTAACACACTTGGCACTATTTTGTTCCTCTACCCCAAGTGGTACCACCATTTTAAGATGAAGAAACTGCCAAAGGCCAAAGTATTATATGAAAGACAGAGATGGGCCAAGCAGATAGAAGTAGCTGACAGCAAAAACCACACTCTCCCACAATCTAGCAAAATGTACATAAGTACAAGGAGAAAAGGAAGAGTAGGGAGACTCAGAGACCTGCCCTCTGGCAGCTGGAAGTCTCCCTGGAACTGGACAAAATACACAGCAGGCAAGAAAGGTACTTACCATGCCATAAGAATGTTCATAAAGAGATCTAAAGTAAGTGCCACTAAATAACCCCAAACAGGGCCTATGGAGCCCAAGGGCACAATGAAACTAAGGCCTGGGTAGACTCTGAGAAGAATCAGGAGTAGTTTTCCAGAGGACAGGCGAGAAGAATGTAAAAGACAGAAGGCAGCCCAAGGTTATGTCAAAGGTGGGGATACTCTATGGAAATACACAGTGCTAGGCAGAATTCTTTCAAAATCAGGTTCTAGAGAAAACAGTCGGATTTGCCGGGCAGAAAAGAACTCTGAGAAGAAATGAGAAATGAGTGATTACTTCTCCCAGAAAATCCTGAATACTGGCCCATTTCCCAAAATAAACATAAACTAAAAATGAAATTAAATAGCGTTCCCATGTTCTAGAGAAGGAAGCAGTGATTATTATTTTCTTTTTTTCTAAGAACAGGAAAGATAAAAATTAACTGGGAAGAGCAAGAAATAGCCACTGTTACTAACAACACTAAAAATCATGACTTCTGAATGTAAAATTTTCAACTGTTTTGAAGAGATGTCACACATCATTATCTCTCATTTTGTTTTCACTTCCCCTGAAGTAGATTGTCAGGATAGCCTTTAACCTTTAATCAACAAACACAAAAGCATAGAGCAGATACAGAACTTGAGTCAACATCTCCTAAGTAGCAATTTGGGGGTGAAGCTCCAACAGGGTTTGCTATCCTGGGGGAACAGTCTATTGGTGTCAATCGATGGAAAATGAGGAGAACAAGGAAGATGAGGAAGAAGAAAATTGAAGCAGATGCTGCTGACCACTCCCCAGTATCTTTCTCCTTTTTATGTATTTCTCCCTGGACAAAGGACCAGCCTGAAAAAAAAAAAAAAAAAAAAGTATATTCCCCAGTCTCTCTTGCAGCTAGGTGTGACCAGATAACAAATTCCATCCAATTAATACAGACAAATTCCCAATTTTGTCCACAGTGGGAAGGCATGTGAACAGCCTTCCTCCCTTTCCCTTCTTTCAACTTTCTAGAGGAAAAAAAAAAAAAAAACACATATGGCTGAAGCCAGAACAGCCATATGGGATCCCAATATGGAAGTCATGTGTGAATACCCAAAAGTCTGAGTCTGTAATGTCTTTAAGGTAGCTAGATGGAGCCCAAACTTTCAGGAAACATGTTTGGGGTCTCCGTCCAACATCAGTACCCATATCCTATAATAAAGAAGCTTTCTCAATATCACTGAAGACTCCTTCCCCAATGTCCAGTGCTTTTTCAACAGTTCAGAATCAGCAAGTCAAGAAATTTTAAGAAATTTTGCAACCTCCTAGGAACTGTGACCCATATAATTTTTAGAAAAATAAGTATACTGGAGCAAAATGCAAGAAATTTTCAAGGTGGGTATGGTATTACACACCTGTAATTTCAGCACTCTGGTAGGCTGAGGCAATAGGATCACAAGAAGGGTAATTTAGCAACTTAGTAAGACCCTGTCTCCAAACTAAAAAATTTACAAAAGGTTGGGGGTATAGCTCAGTATGGAGGCTCTGAGTTCAACCTCCAATACTGCCAAAGATACAGGATACAGATTTTCAGGAAAAGTAAAGTGAAAAGAAATAAGGACTATTAAGGTCATGAAAGAGGCAGGGAAGAGGCCATACCTAAATGTAGTGACAATATACACAGAAAGGTCACAAAGCATCCTGCTGGGTTAACAGTAAGTGAGAAAATGAGATCAAATGACCAGAAAAGCAGTTACTAGTGTCTGAACCCCCCGCCAGGAGAGAGGCTATAGGGAAACCTTGGGAGTGGTCCCTATGGCTGTAAAGGAATGTCCCAGGCAGTGGGGAATGTGTCTGAAAATTGATCAGGCAAAAGCAAGGGCTGTGCAAGACTGAACAGATGCTCATAAGAGTCCCTTAGCATCAATAGTCAGCTAGGGTCTTAAGGAGCTGAGGTGGGTTGGACTTGGAAGAAAGTGGATTCCAAGGTTTAGGTGTGATGCAGCGCTGAGGCAGAAGACCACATGTGAGACCTAAGGGCAGAGCGTGTCTGGAGCAGGAACACAGTGTCTAGACCACCTGCCATTATCACAGAGACAGAGCATTAGATGCAGCTTACTTACAATGACAGGATGACAGCCATGACATTATAAGGAGAGAAGCAGAAAAGTGCAAGTCCATATTTAGAAAATGGCAACTGTCTCTTCACCATCAAATTCTCCTGAAGAACAGCTCAATACAGGAACGTGTCCCTAACCTGAGACCGAGGTAACAGGACTCTTCCCCTGGCAGCTGGGACAAGGCTCAGCCATGGTAAAGACCCCAAACCCAGGCCTTTGTCACTGACTGGTAGGCTGACAGGCCCTGCTCTGTCCTCTGCACTCACTTCTACCACCAAGGGTTTTCAGCTCCTTGAGGACAGCAGCTGCGGCATTGTACCCGCCCCCCCACTCTCAGCGTCCAGCCTGCTACCTGTCAGGGAAGGTGCCCAACACATGATCACTGAAAAGTTTTCTGCTTTTCTCAGCACTGTTAACACACAGAAGAGAGTAACGTGTACAAACATGAGTTCACTGACCACACACTGGGGTGAGCTCCTGCAGGAGACACACAGACACACCTGAGGAGAGACAGGAGGCCTGGCAGGCCGAGAACCAAGACTGAAAGTCAGGCACAAAACCAGACAGCTACAGACACCATGATACATCTTGCCCACAGCTAAGTATAAAAACATTTCTATTTTGTTTAATTCTTTATTTATATTTTAGGTTTTTCATATAAGAGAAACCATGTAATATTTAAGCTTATATGTCTGATTTATTTCATTTAACATAATGGCACTGATACGCATTTATTTTCCTACAAATATAATAGGAAACAAGGAGACAGGACTTTTCAATAAGGAAAAAGAGAACAAGAGAAGGAGAGAGAGGCAAGGGAGGGGAGCAGAAGGGGATAAAAAAGAATAAAGAGGTATTATGTACATGTACCAACTCCCCACAATGAATGTAATAATTATGTACTGCAAACATGTACTAATTAAAAAATCAGCACTGGAAAAAAAAACGTATGTTAACCAACAGATTTCACCTCTTCATAATGAAAATTTTTATTAGTACTGAGAAAAGTGGCTACTTTGCAAATATTTATTTTTCTACTTCCTGACATCCTCTAGGGAATAAGCCAAATTATAATGTGATATTCCAAGCAAAAAAGAGAAGGAATAAAAACGTTGGATAATCTATATTATGGCTAATACACTGCAACAGAATAGTCAAGAAATACTATTACTATGCAGTGAATTTTATGGCAAAGGAGAAAAATATCATAATGTAATCAGTATTTCAGAAGTTTATGGGCCTTGTGTCCCTCCCCCAGGTTCCCCCCTTTAATGACTGCCACAGTGATCTGGCAGGGAGGCAGCAGAGAGCCTGGGATCAAATGCAGATGGCGACCAATGCACCCATGCAGGGTGATTCCATTTCTGCTGCCAATCTGACTGTATGAGCCGAACAGGCAGGAGAGAAGTATGAACACACGCACAGGCAAGCAGGATAAGAGAATTTCATAAATCTAATACGACATCAGCAGTTATCCTGATCAAAGGTTGTTCAGAATGTGAGTATACAAAGATAATTACCATTAATTACACAGAGGGCAATAACTTTCTTGTTAGCACAAGAATTTGTCAGGCATGTGTCACATGGGAAGTGAAAGAGCTGTAACTGTAAGTGACAGGTTGCTGAAAAATGGCTGGTTTCCTAAGCACCCAGTCCTCGCAGTCTGTAACATAATCTTGTTCTTAAATTAAAATGACAACAACAACAAACAATCATAGAAAAAGTTTCCACTGCAGAAACTGCCAGCTTGCTAAAGGTTACAGAGAGAATTTTCAATGCATCAGCAAGAAGCATGGAAGATGGTCAGAGGCTAGACCTTCCCATCACACTGCAACATCAGTGTTATTACCTGATCGCCATCATAGGAAAGTGGCCCAGACCTGTACCCTCTCACTCCTGCCCATCAGCCCCACATTCTAGAGAAAGTGAGTTGGCTTCTCTGAGCCTCCATTTCCTTATAAAATGGAGATAAGTGATTATCTCTAGTGCACACAGTTGTCACAGGCAGTAAGGAATTATGTGCAGTGTACTAGCACTGTGACTGGCACCATAACAAGAGTTCAGGAAGCATTAATAGAGTCACTTAAACATCATACAAGGATGCATGCTGCAAGGGGTACTATCTGTGTATTAAACTTTTATATAAAGAAATGCAAACATCATGACTCGGAGAAGGTGCAAAAGAAAACAAGTGGTAATAACTGAATTTTCCTTGGATACTTAAGAAATTATGTTCCCCATAGAATGGTTTTGGAGAAAAAAGTTCTTATCCTTGTTATATGCTACCAGAGTTATTTTCTTCTAGGTAAAAAGCTGCAGGGAAATTTGGTATTTGAAAGCCTTTGGGGATCCCTTGAAATAGGCCCATTTTGTAACTGACCACTCTTAGCAAATACTCTGTAATGGCTATAATGATGGGTTCTAATTGACAAAGCATCTTATGTCCCCATTGAGAGAACAAAATCTTGTCCAAAGCACAATGCATCTGGTTGATTACTGGATACTCTTAAGCCTCAAAAAAGTGCTGCAAGCTGGCTGGAGTTATGGCTCAGTACAGAAGCACACACTTAGCACACACACAACAAAACAAAAATAAAATAAAAACTAAACAAGTAAAAACCCGTAAGCTCCGATGTGCAGTTGATGCTAAAACCCGTCTAGAAGTACGAAGGACTTAAATCCTTTCCTGTGACATGAAAAAGCTCAAGTTCTAATTAAACTGAAACAAATAGCCACAAATAATTTTAGAGAAAGAATTACAGAGGTAAAAAGTATGTGATGGTGGTATCTTGAAAATACTAAACTCAGTTTTTCAAACTCCCTTTAAGTTAATGTTTCCTTAACACTGTGCACCATGGCCAGGAAATCATCTCTACTAAAACTCATTTTAAAGCAAGGAGCAGACCCAAGAGCTCCACTAACATATACGTCGCATCAGTCAGTCACCCTTCATACACACTCTGCAAGTACTCTCAGGCAAACTGCTAGCAGAGAGGGGATGAGGTAGCTGGGACAAAGGAGGTGATAAGCAGCAAAGGTGACAATCTGGGCTAACAAGATCCACACAGAAAATAGGATGCAGGATCTCTACTCAGCTCAACAAAGTACGGCTGCAGCCTCAAGTTTCCCCAAGGTTGGTACAATTAATGTATCAACTTCATTGTGAATAAGCATATCAGGCAACATTATTTCTGCTGCTGACCCTGAGCCCATGAGTCCTCCTGTGTAACCAGACCACTATCCAAATGAGGACTTCACCAGGACTGCCCTGTCCTGTGTGCCCATCATCACAGAAGCATCAACAGTACGTACTTGGCAGCTTCACAATGAGTCCAAATCACTCAAGCTGCTTTGCTTTCTCTAGATAATTAGGTCTCCATACCTAAGACTCCCTTGAGTGAAGGGAGTTTACGATCTGCAGTCAAAAGTGGTTTCCAGACTCCAGTGGTCAGTGGGTGAATGACCCTGCCCCAAGAATGTGTTAATTTTTAATCCAGAAAAGTTACTTGATCAATCTATTCCTTCCCAATTAAATAAGAGCCTTTTTTGTGCCCATGATATATAAATGTGAATGCTTTGTTTTGTTTTGTTGCACTGGAAAAATTTTCAACTATTAGGCTGATATCAAAAATATTGATTTAGATGAGTGTTATCCAATAGAAGCAAGATTTAAAATTTTCCTATGAGTCATAATTAAAAGGAAAAAGAAAAATCACATTGATTGTAACAGTATTTCATGTAATCCAAAATATTATCTTTTTGATATATAATCAAAATAGAAGGTAATGAAATATTTTACGTGCCTTTTTAATATTCTTTTTCTCATACTGTATTTTTCTGTGCAGATCTACAGCTATGTTTAAATTGACACACTGTAGCATAACCACAGTTAATAATACTATAATGAATATTGGAAATTTGCTCGCAGATTGCAAGAATTCTTATCAAAAACAAGAAAAACAAGAAAGATAACTAGGTGAGAAGATGAGTATGTTAATTTGCTTTGTTGAAGCAACTACTTCACTATGTACATCAAAACATCACACTACATATTTTTTATCTAAAAGGACAAACTAAACTGACACGACTCACTGTGCTAGAAACACTGAACCAAAACGTATATGTAATATATCTCATCTTAACTTTATAAAAATCTGCACCTATGTATTCAGATATGCATAGAAAACACAAGAGAAAGCACCAAAAAGTAACAGTAGTTATTTCTGATAGAGTTATAAATAACCTTTATTTCCTACTGCATATTCTTTTGCATTTTCTCAATTTGTTGTAGTGTACACATATGGCCCTTAGTTATTAGGAACACTTTGAAGCCAGTGTTAATGAAAAACTCTGCCCCTTATTTTAAGTCATTATACCCCTGATCCTACTGGCACAGTAGTCACTGCCCTATTTCCAGCTAACAGCAGGTATGACCAGCAGGCAGGCTCACCTTGAGTCATCTGTAGGAAAAGGGGTACATGTAGGGACCATAATGTTAAGCGAAATAAATCAGACACAAGCTTAAAGATCACATAGTTTCTCTTAAATGAGAAACCCAAAATATAAATAAAGAGCAAAATAAAAGACAGAGCATAGGAAACAAGGAGATAGATCTTTTTCAAAAAGGAAAGAGACCAAGAGATGGATGGAGGGAGAAGGGAGGGGGATGGAAAAGAACTAGGATGTGTTACATACATGTACCAGCTTACCACAATGAAAGTAATCACTGTGTCCTGCTCTGTGTAAAAATAAAAATGAAAATTACAAAGAAGGTATGCCCACCCCAGCATGGTTGTACTTACAGCCAATCATCATGATAGCTACTGCAAAGATCTTCTCAATGTCTGTGGATGGAGCAATGTTCCCAAAGCCCACACTGGTGAGGCTGGTCATGGTAAAATACAACGAGGATATGTAGACAGAGTTCTTGCTGGGACCACCTTCCCACTTTCCTGAGCCAGACCCATTAAACTGGTAAGGCGTGCCAATGTCCATCGCCAGCTGGTACAGCCAGCTGTTGTTGCGGATCGTCTTGGTGTCCTCGTCGAAAATCTCATAGTCCCCGATGCTGTACCAGATGCAGGCCATCCAGTGTGCAGCCAGCCCGAACACACAGACCAGCAGGACCAGCACGGCAGCTCCATATTCAATGTAGTGGTCCAGTTTACGGGCCACTCTTCCAAGACGGAGCAGCCGGACAACTTTCAGAGAGCTGAACAGGCTGCTGATGCCCTGGGAGAAGAGGAACAGCATCATAGCCAAAGAACCACAGATACTACTCCTTCCCCTCCTCCCCATCTTAGCCATTATTTGAAGTATAGTATATTTTCATAAGATGCAGTATTATGCAACCTTTAAAAACTTAGAAAAATTTTTACAAAGCGTATGGAATGCAGAGCTCTCTTAACTTTTCTTATTTCCATTAAAAAGAAAATAAGCAAATAGTATTATGTTATGCAAAAGTATACAAATACATATGAGAATTTTTCCATCTTATTACTTATCTTAACTTTTAATGACTGTATAGTATTTCATATTGCATAGTATGAAATATTTTAGAGGTTGCATAATATTTATTTCACATTGTACAATCTCAAACCATTGTATATAAGCATATACATATAATGCATTGCCAAGTTATGGAAATTCAGGCAAGTTTTGTTAATTTATATGTATTTTTGCTATACTTGTATATATTTACTTAATTTTTTATAGTATTACTTTATAATTAGAAAAAAGTATTTAAAAGTAAACATAGTTAAGAAGTTAAAATTTAAAAACAGCTGAAAAGAATAAATAATCAAGCCTGTTTCCTCAGGAAATTTACAAATTCTTTCCAGGACAGGGATTACACAGACATCGTTGGCCTAAATACATTCAAAGAAGGAAGCCAAGTGTTCTGACGACCCTTCTGCTTCACCAGATCCAGCCTCTGCCCTCTCAGGCTGACATTCACCAACTCCACCATGCCAGGGCTGCTCCCCATATGGTGGCTCTCTATGAACAGCCAGGAGGTAGTGCAAAGACCATCAGAATACAAATCTGTAACATGGAGATTGAGACCCATGTGCGCCACTACCTTGCTGTGAAAATGAGCAACACCATTACCTCTCAGTGCTCTTGTCTACATAAATGAAGGAGATGGAGTAGAGGATCTCTCATCCTCCTACAAACAATAACACACTCTCATCTCCAAGGGAAAGTGAAACATATTAAAGAAGCCACATCATTAAACCAAAAACTCCTGTTCTGAGGTGATTCCAAGATGGATGCATGGAAAATTTCCATGAACTTTTTCCTACTCCCAATCAAAGCAAATAAACAAGAAAACAAACAAAACAAGTATTTTTGAGTCAATACTCTGTCCTTGCACGGCAAAAAAATCTAGGGAAAGATGTCCTTTACCAAGTAGACTGAATGACTTCACTTTTCTAAACATAAGACAGTTCTTAGGTCACTGCTAGTGTCCTCTTCATGACAACCTCCAGTGGCAAAGTTGTATCACAGACAGAAGCAAGACACAGAAATGCCTTCTGATGTACCTGTATAAGTGAAAGGCTCCCAAGGCTGTTCCTCTTGCTAGGTGCACAGCTCAACTGTCTCCAAGTCTCCTTCTATCAGGTGGACCCCTGGGACCAGTGCCCATTGATGTAATGTAAGGTACATGTGTGTCACTTGTAGGCCAAGGGACAGCTCTTTTCCCTGGTTTGCAGGATGCTAGGGTCCCTGTGGCTTGAGACAATGCCCTAATGACTGTGGACAAAAATATGGAAAGAACTGTGTCTCTGAAGGACTATATGGAACGCCCCACCATGACCATTCACCTTGGACTGCAGGATGATGTGAATAAGGAATAAACTTCCAAAATAAGCCATCAAAACTTAGCATGAGCTTCCTCTGACATAGACAGAGCCCTCTGTCATATACACACACGAGCCCTACCCAGGATAGTCTCACCAAAATAGGCCAGAAAGAAGGCTGCTGCACAAATTATTTTTCTTGAGGTGACAGTGGGAGGGGTGAGATTTATTGCTCTTTTTAAAAACAAAGCAGTTTCATAACCATAAAACTTAGGACAAAAACAATCATGTCTTGTCTAAGATATTCTAGCAAAATGCTCAACTCAAGAATTATAACAAATATTTCTTGATCATGGGACTATATGCTTAGAGTTAGTTAAGACTAACAAAGTTTACCATTGGTATGGCCACAATTCCTCCCCTGGGTCTCTTTTTCTTGCCATATGCTTTTCTCAAAAACCTGCCATGCAGAAATAGCTGAGAAAATCCCTCCTATTAAGGTGCAACAGACTGACAGTAAATGGATATCCTCTCACTAGAAGGCATTTGCCTTCTAACAGAGGGGAAACAACTGTAGACAGTAGAATTAAAAGCATCCACTGACTAGATCAAGGAGGTATTTTGGGAGTCAAAGGAGCATTTCTGATGATTCAGAAATCAAACACCATGTATAAGCAGCCATACTCTCTCCACTTCCTCATAAAAAGGTCCTGAAATCATCTTCTAAAGCAGTTCTACTCTGAAGCAAGAACTTACAACCAAGGGCAAAACTGCCTTGTCAATTTTCCTCACTGAAATCCAAAGCAACATTTTTGTCTCTGCAGGCCCCTGAAGGAACAAACGGTGACCTGCCTCTCCTGAAACTTTCCCCTTGACTCTCAGAAATTCCTGTGCCACAGTCATTCATAGAAACAAAGGATGAAGCTCCATCACTTTCCCGACTTCCTTCTCACTTCATCCCCTCTCATTTCTCTATTCTTCTCCAGTGGCGACTGCAATACATGCAGCCTACCCAAATGCCATGCTGTCCTCCAGGCAGTCACTCCAGGCATCTCAGGAATTCCACATCATGGACACACAAATGCACCCCTGTGCCTGTTCACATTAGCTCTTTAGCCCAGAATGCCTGGCTGTCCCATGACTGGTCACCAACTCCACACTGAAGCCTTGCATGACTACCCTGTAGTCACAACTGCTCATCAATTCCTCCATGCGTCTACAATATTCTGTACCATCACCACTACACACATCCTTGCATGACAGTTTTCTGTACTCAAGTCCCCATCTACATCTTCCAAAAGGAAAAAGTCACTTTTTACTAATTTTAGGAGTCCTATATTAGATCTACATCTTCCAGAAGGGAAAAGTCACTTTTTACTAATTTTAGGAGTCCGATATTAGATTGAATAGGTCCTCCTCCAAAATCCATGTCCTTCTCAGAAACTCCAAATGAATTTGACTTCATTCGGAAATAGGGTCACGGTGGCCTTTTAGTAAAGATAAAGTTATACTGGAGTAGTTGGCTTTGTGAGAAAAGAGAGGGAAAGAGAGGGTGAACACCATGTCTTCAATGCAGACAGAGCCAGAGCACTGCATCTCGAAAGCAAGGAACACCAAGGTTTGCTGACAACACCACAAGCTAAGAAGGTTCATTCATGGCCCTGTGGACACCTTGAGTTCAGACTTCTTGTCTCCAAACTGTCAAAGGACAGTTTTGATATGTGTACCCATGGTTTGCATTCATTTGTTTTGGTAGCTCTTGGAAGCTAAGAAACCCATAGAAGCACAGCGCCTTTTCAGAAAGGGTCTCAAACATTTTCTAAACTGAATTAAAGACTTTTAATTATTGCGGAATTTTTTCTCATGTTAAGGAGGCTCTGGAACAATATAAAAAAAGAACCTCTTCATTGTGTCATTTATCTCCATGTACACAAATACTGTCTTACACAGTAGTTGTGTAAATTCTCTTTTTATTGCAGTAACAGCTGGGAGTCTAGTTGTTTAAAGGCAATTCAAGCTATTAACTTGGTTCCCCCTTTACTTTCCTGAAGTTCAGTAGATGAGATAAATAAAACAGAATACTCCAAACTTTAAAAAAAAAATTTAGTACCCTGAAAACATGACAGCACCATATGGCAGAGGATCGTGTTTCCCCAGAGACTTCTTGCATCAAAAAACCCACCAAACATTTTAAATAGTTTCAGATCACTCTTTACCACAACCTTGAAATTAAAAGAACCCAGAATTTCAGGTCGGGTCAACATGGATGAAGGAACACTGAGAATCTACTAGCAAGTTTTCTCCCTAAAGGCCAACAACAGTGGCTTTGGGAAACTCAAAAACCCCCGCTTACAGTGGCACTGATGCAATTCAAGTGAAAATGGACACTTAACCATTATCAGACTCATTTATGTGCAAGCTATCAAGTCTTACCTAAAGACCTGGCTTAAATAAACCATTTGCTTAAATTTGTCTACCTTGCCTTCTCACCTAATGAGGTTTACCAATTATCTGTTCAGTTGTGGTTTTTTCCCTGTCATAAATATACACGTCACAGACTGATGACAATGAGTAATTGAAAAGACTCAGTCTTTCAGGTTGAAAGATAGTTCCACTAGGCTTCTAGGTCTGTTTGGAGACAACAGGACACCCAAATTCTGCATGTTGTCTTTTTGAAGATTTTTGCTTTACTGTTTTCGATCCCACAACCCTCACGACTCTCCTTTCCTGCATCTCTCTCCTTCTCATTCCTCCCACTGAGTCCTCTGGAACCCACCACCACAGGGAGAGAAATCTCTCAGGATTTCCTCCTACCTTCTTGCTCTAGGTGGAACTTGGCTTTCCCCTTGCACGCCGATTTTCCCCATTCTTCCCACTTAACATCTGCTGTTAAGAGTAGGGAGCTTTCAAACTCAACATTTGCATCTTCCAAACAAGTGCTATTTGGCACCCCAAAAAAAAGTCTCTCCTCCTGCAAGATCCAAGCCATTCAGCAATTCCACCTCCTTATTATTGCATTTGATTATTGATAGGTAACATCTTTTAAAATATTAAGACTTGGGCATAATATTTTTGCTAATTATCTCACTTACCAACTTCATGGTCCCTCTCCTGGACCTGGGCGCCTGACTCTCGAGCCCATTTTATGCCATCAGCTTCAGGAACCTGAATGCCCACGGGAAAAATTATTCACTACTCTCTGATGTCCTTATCACCAGTGCCCTGACCCCCTCACAAGATCACTGGAAAACATTTCACTTGACATCTTACACACCAGCATTCTGCACCATGATTAAACACTCCATTTCTCATTCTACCTTATCCCCATCCTGCTGACTCTTTTGCTTTTGTTTGGTATCCCTATCTCCTCATCTCTTTTTTTCCCCACCATCAATTCCACCCAGTTCCATTTCTTTTCCTGTAATACTAGACTCTGTGTTAGTTACATCACGCCAAATACTCTTTCCCCACCACCCTAAGAAACTTGCTCTTTGCCCTCCTGCCAAACTTCCTAATAGTTCTTCCTGAAACCAATATCAAAACAAAATGGCTCAGTGTCCTCCTCATCCCCTCCATGTTTATCTACAATCTGATGTCTACTCCCAGCGTTTCCTAGAATTGACTTCCCCTAAGGTTATCGATGACATTCTAATTGTTGTATCTTCAAGATCTAATCTATATTATAAACATTTGGCATTTTGCATGGTCACACAGTCTCTCTACTGCCTTTCTTTGTTTGGGCAATCACTACATGGCAATGCCTATCTACCACCACAAACCTGAGATACCAATCTTTCAATCGCTGAGTGGTAACTAATGTATGAACTGTGTAGTCCCCTTTTTACTAGAGCACAGCAACAGTACCAGGTCCCAGAGGTAGCAGGAGACAGTTGTGGAAGTGGTACCCAGAGGCAGTATTTACAGATAGTGCTATCAGCAGTGTGTCTTCCAGGGCTATGTCCAGTGGCAACACCATTACTGGTTCTGCAGTATGAGTTTGGGTATTGTTCCATGTCACGGATAGCCTCCAAAAGTTTTCCTTGGTCTTTTCAAAACTTCTGTGAGTATCAAATACCCTTTTAATAACTTTTCTTTCTTATGTCAGCCAGGTTTGAACCCCACTACACAGCACCTTTCTTTAAGTCTCACTGTTAGGGAAGCACTTCTTGGTGATCCTCTTTTCTGAGCAATATACCCACTTCCCTGGGAAGCTGCATCCATTAATGTGGCTTTAACCACCAGTTACTAACAACCAGTAAATTCACCTTTTCAATCCAGACATTACTCCTGATCTTACTACCTCTATGGACAGATCACTGGTATGACAGGTCATTGGACTGTCTGTTGATGGGACAGGCATCTCTCACCATGTCTTGCATTCCTTAACTTGGAATATGCACTCTGGGTCTCTCAAGTGAAAAGTTAAGTGTTAACATTTTCATTGGCTATGCAAGCCTTTCTTAATTCAATGTTCTTTTAAGAAGGGAGATGTTAAGACATATTAGCATTCCAATAGGTGATTTTGCTGCCACTTGCATAAAAATAGGAAATAAACATATGTATTTGTCTATGCACACAGTATTTCTAGAAGTACACATAAAACACCAGAAATATTCAATGCCCCGGAACAGACAGTTTGAACCATGTAAATTTATTGCTTGTATTTTAAAAAATTAATTTATAAAAGTAATTAAATGAAAATTTAATAACAATCCCTACTTAGAACCACTAGGCAACACCTCCATTACCTTCTAGGTAAAATTTATCAAACAGGGCCTTTGTAATTAGGTACCAAACAGCTTCATCTCTGTTTCTCTCCCAGGCATCCTCTGTTCTGGTCACACTGTGCCTTTCCTTGTGCCTTCACTCACATTCTTTCTTCTGCCTCAAGCATTGTTCTTCAGCTTGTCTACCTAGCTGTCTACCTAGAAAATCCTATCCTCAAACACACTTTTCAGTACCTCAGTGACAGAGTTACAACAGATGCATTACCAAAAGCTATCACTGTATACAGTATGAATCAGTTTAGCTTTAGAGATACACATTAGATTTAACCTTATCTCAATAATCAAGCCGCCCTCTCTTGAATTCTAATTTGCTTTCTCACCTTATAGAGAGAGGAACATAGATGCAGTAGCACTGGGGCAACTTGGAAGAGATGCCACACGAAGAATATAACCTCCA
>RJWM01039351.1:0-16162 GCA_004363535.1 Dasyprocta punctata
CTCTCACTCATGGCCCAGTCAAAGGCCAAATCCTGTTGATTTTCCCTCACAATAGCTTTTTCACTTTTAAAAAATATATCATTATTTTTAATAGATAAGTAAAAAATCTCAGGGGAATATATCTGTGACATGAACCTAGGCAATGATGTTTTGTGACCTCAAAAGCATGACTAAAAGGAAAACTGACAAGTAAGTGAGATTATATCAAACTAAAAAGCTTCTGTACAGTCAAGGAAACAAGCAACAGAGTGAAAAAACAACCTATGGAATTGTGGGGGGGATATCTACAAACCATAGATTTGATAAGAGGTTATACTGAAAATATTTAAGGAATTCAACATCTCAATAGCAAGGAAATGAATAACTTCATTAAATGAATAAAGGATTTAAATATAGACATTTCTCAAAAGAAGATATACAAGTAGCCAATAGGTATATGAGAAAAAAATGTTCAGCACCACTATTTTTAGGTAAAGACAAATAAAACCACACTAAATATCATCTCACACCTGTTAGAATAGTTATTATAAAGTATATGAAAGATAGCACGACTGAACAAGAATATGGAGAAAAAGGAATCCTGTCCACTGCTGGAGGGAAAGTGAATTAGTACAGGCACTACAGAAAGCACTATGCAGGGTCCTTGAAATATTAAAAAAAGAATTCTGCATATCCAATAATACTGGGTACATATAACCACAGGAAATGAGATCAATATGTCAAAAAGATATTCACATTCCCATGTTCATTATCACATTACTCAGAATAGCGAAAACACAGAATCAACCTAAGTGTTCATCAACAGATAAAAGGATAAAGAAAATATGGTATATATACACAATGGAGTACTGTTTGTTCTTTAAGGAAATCCTGTAGTTTGTGACAATCTGGATGAATATGGAGAATGTTATATTAAGAGAAACAATCCAGGAACAGAAAGTCAGGCACTACTTGAGCTCACTCATATAAAGGAACTAAAAAATTTGAACTCATAGAAGCAAAAAGTAGAATGGCAGTTACTAAGAGCTGCAGATAATGAATTTACAGTGCTCTTGGTTGAAAAATACAAAGTTTCAATTAGACAAGAGGAGAAAGTTCAATAGATCTATTTTACAGCATAGTGAATAGAGTTAAAAATAATAATCTTTAAAATTGCTGAGGATAGATTTGAAGTATTATCCTCACCAAAGATGACAAGGCTATAACATAATACATATGCTAATAAGCTTGATTTAGCCATTCCATAATGTATACATATCTCAAAACATCATGTTATATACCAAAAATACATACATTTTATTTGGTAATTTAAAATAATAATAAAACTTTAATCATATGTTAATAGTGCACAACATGTTTTGAAATATGTATATATATATACTTTGTAGGATGGCTAAATCAAGTTAATTAAATAAACATGTATTTGACATCAATTAAACACATATGAAAATGTAATAAGCTTGTACACCATGTTGTACAATAGATCTCTTGAACTTATTCATCCTGTCTAACTGAGATTTTCTATCCTTTGACCAACATTTCCATATCACTGCTGTACCTAGCCCCTGCTATCTGCCACTTTCTTCTGCTTCTTTGAGCTCATCTTTCAAATTTTACATGTAAGTGAAATCATGTGGCAACAGCTTACAATCTGTCCAACCCTCTCTTCACCACCTGCCCATTCCAGTCACCCCGCTTCACTGCAGGAAGTAGACTCATGACTTGTCTCTTATGCTATCATTCTTGCAATCCTCCAATCATTCTCATCCCAAAAGACAGAAAAAACTTTCTAAGAAACAGAATTGATCAGGTGCTCCTTTGTTTAGAATCTTCATGGTCTCCCACCGTTCTTCATTGTAGTGACTTGCAAAACTTCCAGGGTTTTGCTTTTACCCCCTCCTCCACATCATCTCAGGCAACTTGGGGCCCTTTAAACCCTCTCTTAAGATCTGTACCCTTATACAACATTTGTGCAACGTGGAAGGACTACTTTCTACATGATCTCCCGCTTTTCAGTCTCATTAGCCTTCTTAACATCGCTATTCATACGATGAATATTTATTTTTACCACTTGGGGACATTCACAGACTTTCTTCTTTTTATGGAATGCTAACCCTCCAGCTCTTTCAGATTTTCATCTTAAATGTGTGCCCCAGGATGACATTTCACTCTGTAACACCCTGTTCTTGTTTCTTTACACCCTGTTTTGTTTCTGAACATTTATCACACTTGTTCGTAACAATTAAATGGGTTGTTAATTGTGTGACTGCCTCTGCCAATAGGAGGGACACCTGTGAGGACTATCATCTGATGGACTTTGCCACTGTGTCTCACACAGATGTTTATCAGTGTTCATAAAACAAATGCATCTTCTGTAGAAAAAGGTTAAAAACAGTTTACAAACAAACTTAAGTAGAGCACCATATTGGGAGGTTTCTCAGTGAGAGGAACTGACAAATGAAAATTCTTCATATGCTGCCATTTAACTAATTAGAGACATGTCGATGTATATCAGTAAGGTTTGAAAGGAATCTTTATTATTATATTTCAGTGAGCAAACACATTTATATAATCCTGAAAAATCTCAAAAATGCCCTCATACTTGTTCTTTTCTTCAACTTTTTCACTTTTTTGTGTGACCTTGGCTTCTCTTTGCAAAAGTAGCGATTCTCAGCCTTAGCTTCATATACAGGAAGGTTTAACAAAATAATGATTCCTTTTTCTCACCCTCAGATATGCTTATGTAATCAGTTTAGAGTCAGACCCATGAAGCCTGGGCTAAAAACTCTGAAGTGGCAAACCAGGCAGGAAGAGAGAAGCCAGATTGCCTTTCCAGGGCACCAATTGGTGCACGGGATGAGAATCAAGACTCCCACCCCTCTACACCCCTGTAAGCAACTGAGGTACAAAATCAACTAAATGTTTGTATTGTTTGATTGACTTTGTGGGACAAAAGCCTGTAGTCTAAGCATCTATTAGGACAATGACTGTATGCAATGTGGCAGATATGGGGGATTTCCTTCTGTCTGGTTTTTGAAATCCAATATTATTTTCACTGTTTGGTTTTGCTATGATTTATTGTTTTGTTTAATTTGATGCTCTGTTTTGATTGGTTTTATTCTGTTCTGTTTTATTCAATTTTGCTATGTGTGAGAAAATGGACAACTATTGTGAAGATAACAAGATATATTATGGTAGTCGTTGTTGATGACCTAATATCCTGTTTTAAGGTTATGTAATACTTTCTCTGCTTTGTTTTGATTGGTTTTATTCTGTTGTGTATTGTTGGGTTTTATTCTCCTGAAAATAAAAATAAAAAACTCTGAAGAACACTTTACACTATATGTAAAGAATTCTTCAGTGACGTGCCCTATACAGGGAAATTGGAGGTTTATTTATTTTTCAGTAAATTTTTCTTAGGAATTGATGGACAAAGATTTATCTTTAAGGTCATCACACCAATATAATTCTTTTCTAAATAACTCAGGGGAAAGTTAAGGGCACTCTCTTCGTATAAAATAATAAAGAACAGAAAATAGTAGAGCAGTGGGGGTCACTCTTGAGTTGATTCAGGCTAAGTTCCCTGAAATATTTGCCTCCACAACTCAAGCTAAAGCCCCTCCCCAGCCTCACCCTAGGTGTACCTGCCAATCCTAAGATCCAAGTTTTCCAATACCTGATGCCCACACCTACAACCTGCCCAGTTAAGAAGAGAGGCTGTTAAATTACTTTTCCTCTTCCCTTTTTCTTCATTCCATCTCTTCTCTTGCCCTATTTTGCTTCCATTCTTAGTCAAGGATGTGTTTTTCAAAACTCCATTCTTTTCTCTAACAGTGAAATAATAGCCACAGATGCTGTCAAATTAGAGAGAGAGAGAGAGAGAGAGAGAGAAATCTAAAAGGCTTTAATCAAGGAAGAAATAAAAGAGCAGGCATATTCTAGGTCACATCAAATCTTCCACATGGAATTAAGAATTTCTCACCCAGGACTTTCACACATTTCTTCTGCTCCTGGGTACTCACTTGCTTTTAAAAGAGAGTGTCCTCCACATCTGTGATCTTTCTGAGGGCCCTTCAGCCTGTCAGCTTCCTAGTTTGGTGCACTTGAACAAATGTCCTTGAATAACACAAATGTCAGCCTGATTTTTGCTTTGAGAATAAAAATTAAAAAGCAAATGTGATTTTATAAGTAACTGTCATAAGAGTCATTGTCAATGGTGGAAAAATATGATTATCACTAAGATTATAGTAAAGAAAAATTTGAGTGATCAGGGTATGGAGCAGCTGACCATGAGAAACACAATGAAACTCCTGTCATTTTGGCTCCTGTGGGTAGGTACATTCAACAGCATTGCTCTACAGTGGTAATACACTCTCAAGTATGGGTGATTATAGGAATCATTTTTATCAGGTTAGTTTAGGAAATCACCACTATTGCCATGAAAGAGGCACTAGGAGGGAGGCATAGCTCAGACAACCAATCTAAATCAATGAAATACATACTTGCTTTGGTAACATAGTAGCTCACACAGCCAATTTTGTACTTTATCCAGTCCATGTGATACTTTTTCACTCTGAGTGCAATAGTGCTAATATTTTTGCCAGTCCAGTTCCCAAATAGTTTCCTCTTATAAAATATCAATTTAAAATTGGGAAATATTACTACATACAAAGAAGTCTCATGGCTAAAAAGTTAAGAAAAATATTGGAACCAAGGGAATAAATATGGTAAAATCCTTTAAAAGGGGAAAACACCTCAGATCCTAGCTGAGTATTCATTCATCCATTTATGGTACCAGATCTTATTCTACATACTGGGATAACTGAGATAGAAGGACAGGTGTGTAAATTTCTGTCTGTACTACAAGATGCCAGAATCAAGGGGTAAGTGAACTGCTAAGGGGTAATCGAAGTGGAAAAGGTTATTCAGGAGAAACAAATTGTTCCATTCCCTGTATCTCTATAGCCCTACAGTATTGTACTGAGCACCCTGCCCTACTTGACCCTATTTAAGGAAAGAGTAATCTTGTCTTGTTTTCTTGATAGTACTTTGAATATGTGGGAGCTCTGGAATCAGAAGGTAGGGTCTAAATTTTGGATCTGAGTTTATTAGCTCTGACTTGGACAGGCTTGTTATTTTAAATTTCTACATGCCTCAAATTGCTCATCTGTATTATTGGAATGATGGCATTACATCTAGAGAACGCTTGTGGAAGCTGACATAGCATAGAAAGTACACAATAAATATTAGGAACTGGAATATATGTGTCCTTTGGCGCATTATAAAATATGATATGAATATATATCTCATTTTAATACACTCCTTCAAAACAGAACTGGATTTTATACTCCTCAAACCTAGCGTTGAGATTTGAAGTGAATTAAAAATGATAATAGCAGAAATGTTTAATTTTATTTTATACAGCATTTTCTTTCTATTGGAATATTGCCATTTCTTTAAAGATATTTCTAAAAAAAATTTCATAAGGTATCTTCTGAGGATTTCATTTTGGAAAGTCAAAGCAATTAGGAATGAGGTGAGAGACTCTTTATTCAACATTAATTTTGCAATTGGCCCCAAGACCCAAGCCCATCTTCTAATTGCTTACAGTTGGCCCAAATTGTTAACTGTTGGTTTTTACCTCTGGGCCTAGGAGTTTTAAAACTTCTCTTGGATTTTGGATGCTCCTCCTCCTTACTCAGATTTGCTGAGTAATGCTAGCAAAGTACATAGAGCAATGCATTGTCTTTGTCTCTGAATACAGATCTGGCTATACCAGCCTTCACAGCAACATCCTCATTGGCTGTGAAACAGCTCATACAGTTAGCACACTCAGCAGCTCTTCACACTTGTTCTAAAGGTGAATTCATCTGAACAGCAACCACCTAGAGCCACGGTAAATTTTTCATTTTAATACTTAGCTGAAACTTCAGTCAATAAACCTCCCCAGATGTATATATTTTTGGAAAACATTTTACTAAAAATTCAGTGATCACCAGATTATCAGAATAGGCAAGGGCCAATTAATCTGAAGAAAGCATTTTTAAGCAATTTAAGGAAATACTGCAATATCACCTAATGCTAAATTGAGTATATTCAAAGCTACATGAAAGTCGTATTCATTTAATTCAGTTGAGTGAAGAAGCAAGGTCTTTGCTCTGCTCCAGCGTGGAGAATTGAAGACTACTCAGGTAGTAATACCTACAATCAGATGCACATTTAAAAACATCAGGGTTTTAAAATGTTGTATCTATATTTCTCCCTCCACTGTCCATTCTTCTCTCAAATGAGATTTTCTATGATCGTTTGGGCACCCAACACATCTCCTTTATTTTTCCATCTTCTCTAACTTCAATTATAATACATTATAATTACACCTGGCTTGAGAAATCTCCTGAGTATACATCACTGATTTCCCGAAGTCTTCAGAGTCTTTCTTTGTCCTTTTCTGCCTTAGGATCGATGTCAGAAGTCTTTCTTAATGCCCTCACAGGAGGTGTGGAGAGGCTTTCCCAAACCACTACATTGACTTTGAAGAGGTACAAGAAATATCACTCATTTTTTTCATCAAAAGTTAGCTATATTTTACATGCTTAGCACTGTGCCAGAAGCAGAGGTCATAGAAACTAAGAAAGCGTAACTTCTACTTTCAAGTTTACCACCCAGAAAGAAAAAAAAAAGAACTAAAAAGAAAACAGAGCACTACACAAGGTGAGAAAAATGCAATGGTTAACAAAGACTGTGACCAAGTCAGACAGGTCTCTCTCCCCAAGGAATTATTTGTAGCGGTGATGTAGGTGATATGTGCCAAAATTCAGAGCTATTGGCTAAGCCACAAAGGATCCAATCCTATTTCCACTACCATTTCTTCAACAGGCTCAGCCCTTTTCTCTCCTCTCTTACCAGGCTGATGGTGAAGTTAGAAGGATCCTATGCCCACTGTGTTTCAGAAAATGTTTCTCCCTGAATGCAGGAGGTAAAGCAGAACCAAGTGATGGCAAAGCAAATGAAAGAGGCTGCTGACAACCAGTTCCTGATTGAACACCCCAAAGAGAACCAAAGAGGAAGTGTGACCCTGTTCACTTTGTCTGGATTTACCACAATCCACTGAGGGTTTTCCTTGCAAATAGGTCTAGAGAATCATAGGTGTTCAGAGGTGATGAGCTGAGGGTCAGAAAAACTATTGCTTTCTATCAGAAAGTCAACTAACAAATTTTTTGACTTTTTAAACCTGCTTCTTTCAGAATGCTGAGCTCTAGATGCCCTGCTCCCCTACTCCCAAGTCCCCGACTCCCTCTCCAGAATGGCAGTGAACTCATCATCCCGTCAAAGAGAGGAGACATTAGCTGTTTTTACCTAAGGAAGCTCCTTATGAAATCCCCTTAAAATCCATCACTTGATCCTGGTATGGGCAACTTAGTGACTTAAAGAGACCCTGTCTCAAAATAAAAGTTAAAAAGGGCTGAGAATATAGCTCAGCGTGAAACAAAACAAAAATAAAAGTCATCAATTAGATTCTGGCAGTTCTATCCCAATCTGCTTCTAAAACTTTGGTATTCCCTCCAGCTGTAAAAGGTAGAAAATACTACCAATTTCTTATTGTATATTTTTTGGCCTGAAACAAAATTTCTGACCTTAGAGGAATGTCTAAATGACTGCTCAGAACAAATCAATCTGGATTGCTGTTCACAGGAGTGCACAGCCAGGGAAGGGAGGCCACAAGAACAACGATACCAGATGGCCTGTGCCAAATAGATTAGGGTCCTCCTGATAGATGTTTCAGGAAATGGACCTGGACATGAGTTCCTGGTCTGGAAACCAGGACTGTGATTTGGACATACATATTCACAAATGCTCCTGAAAGGGAATGGACAGCCAGCTGTGAGCCCACTGTACGTGTGGAAAATAGACCACCGAGGACAAAGGCCTGACTTTGGTAGTCCAGAGGACTGCTCCATTGATTTGTGTGATGTGGCAGAGGTATATTATCTTTAACAGCTTCAAGCTGCCATCTAGTTTCAGTCCTAGTGCAATTTGCAGGCCCTTTTCCCTCTAACCAGAATGCTGGACTTATTAACACGGAATAGAATTCATTATGTTGTGGTGGCTGGAAGTGGCAAACTGAGCCATCGCAAACCTAAAAAGGAGATTTTTCTATTGTTTTCCTAGTAGGCATAATTTATTCTTTCCAGTGCATTTTAAGTTATGTTTTTATCAACAATACTTTTAAGAGGAGGCTATTATCTTCTGCGCCTGCATCTCGCCTAGGATGTTTGCACTGAGCTGACAATATGGACACCTACTATGCAAAGCAAAACAAAGCAAAACCCAGGGAACAAAAATTGTTCTCAAATTTCCCAAACTGCTAGCTTGAAAACATTCTACCTCAAAAAAATTATGGAGCCAATTTAAAAAGACAGAGGTTATTCAAAGATAAAATTCTGTTTGCTTTCAAACAGTAGCATATTAAATTAATACAAATTAAAAGTGTACCCAATGCTTACATAGACCTCATAGAAGAAAAGTATGGAAGTCCCTCAAAAATTAAGAAAACAGAAATACCATATGACCAACAACTTCACCGTTGGGTATATATCTAAAGGAAATGAAGTTAGTATGTCAAAGAGACATCCAACATGCCTGTGTTTATTGTGGCACTATTTACAAAATCCAAGATATGAATTAAACTAAATGTGCCTCATTGGATGAATGGATAAAGAAAAATACAGTGTATTTACAGAATACTATTCATGCATAAAAGGAAATTCTATAATTTTACACAACATAATGAACGTGAAAGACACTATGTTACTGAAATAAGCCAAGCATAGGACAAATATTGTATGATATCATCCAAGTGAAATCTAAAATTAACTCAGGAGCTGAGGGTGGGGATTGGGTAAATATTGGTCGAAGTATTCAAAATTGCAGTTAGGTGGAATAGCTTCAAGAGATCTATCCTACATCATGGCAATTGCAGTTAAAAATAATCAGTTTTTAAATTGCTAGGAAAGCAGATTTTATGTGTTATCAAGCAAAAAAATTACGAGTATGTGAGTTAATACATATGTTAACCAGCTTGATTTGGTCATTCTCTAATGCACCTCTTTCAAAACATGTTATATACCATAAATATACACAATTTTAATTTATAAATTGAGAGGGGGGAAAGAGAGAAAGAGAAAGAGAGAGAACAACTCAACACTGTAGGAAAGGAAAGTTACTCTTTTATTTCTTTTTTTTTTTTTCTACAGTTCTTCTGAGTGCCTTGAGTTTGTTCTTCTGAATATTTGCTTGCTGATAAGACACTGACCCAACAGTTCAGACTGCAGTGGTAACTCTCAATTGTGATCATGGATTCTGGGTCCCCTCTGAAGTAATCAGCTCAGTTGCTGTCCCACGAAGGATGTGTGGGGACCTAGGTCATAGGACATAAGTCACAGAGCTGCTAACTACCCATAGGTGGCCAGGCTTGCCCTGGTACTTAATTGCTCAAATATAAAGATCCTTTGTATCCTGAGTGAAATTCTAAGCAGTTTAGAGCTCAGGTCTTGGACCTCTGACTTGTACCTCTGTGCATGTGACACAGTCCACCATACAAATTTCTCAGATTTCACCCAGGTTAAGACATAATGCAAGGTCTCAATGGCTCACTGCAGTCCTCCTTGTTCCCACTTACAGATGGTAAGGTAAAGGTAGAGGGGGCCCCATGACAGCACCTCCTGCTGGCTGTCCCCAGTCCCATGAGAGACAGCAGGTGCAGAATCCCCTTACCAGTTTGCCTGAGCTATGCTTCAGTTCTCCAACTCCTTCAAAGCATTCTCAGCTTCCTCAGAATAAACACTCACATGCACATGCACAAACATTCCCTTTCGTTATAGCCAAGTCCACAACTGGGATTTCCGGGGAAAATAAGCAGTTAAAAATCAGACCTTTTTTGGCTCTATGTTCTGCCACTTGGCCTGAACACACGAGCTCCTAGGGTTAGAGGAAACATGAAGTCAGAGCCAAGGCCACGATAAACATTCCCCATGCCCAGACCTCGGCTTGGGAGAACTGTGGGTGGTTCCCACTCTAGGAAGCAGAGATACCAAGTACTACTAAGGAGTACAAGTAAATTAACAAAATTAGATAAAAGTAACAGAAAAGAACAAATTCTAGAAAAAGAAGAAAAAAAATAAAACCAATGGTATGTTATATACAAAAACTCATTTAATCCAAAGGAAAGTCATAGAATAAAAATCAAATGATAGAAAATAATATTCCCTGCAACAGAAGCCCAAAACAAGAAGGCATTCCTATTCTATTTTCAGACAAAGTGAACTTCAAGCCAAAACTAGTCAAAAGAGGCTAAAAAGATCACTACATATTGATGAAAAGAACAGTTGAACAGAAGATAACAATTATAAAATTATATGTACCACCCAGTGCACCCAACTACATGTCTCCACATTAACAGACCTAAAAGATCAGATAAATATGAACATAATTGTAGTGAAAAGCCCCAATATCCTATGATGACAAATAGATCAACTAGAGAAAAAAATCAACAAAGAAATAAGAGAAAAGCACACCTTCAAAAAAATGGATTTAATAGATATGTACAGAGTATTCTACACAACCACAGAATAGACATTCTTCTCAGCAGCACATGGAACTGTCTCCAAAATAGACCACATACTAGTCCATAAAGCATGCTTAGGTACGCAAAAGAATCAAAATTATCCCATGCATATTATCAGATCATATAACAATGAAATTAATGATCAATAAAAAAGTAAGTTCAGAAATAATACAAACACATGAAAACTAAATAATATGCTCTTGAATAATTGGTAGGTCACAGAAGAAATTAGACAGTTCCTAGAATCAAATGATAATCTCAGTACCACATAAAAGAACCTATAGGACAAAATGAAGCAGGTATAAAAGGGAAGTTTCTAACTGTGAGTACCCACATCAGAAAAACAAAGCAGTTCTAAATAAATAACCCAGTGATTCTCTTAAAGGTTCTAGAAAAATAAGAACAACACAAGACCAAAACTAGCACAAGGAAGAAAATTATAAGGATCAGAGCAGAAATTAATAAAATTGATGCTAAAAACACAAAGAATCAATGAACTGGGGAACTGATTCTTCAAAAAAAACAAGCAATGAAATCCAGACAGGAAAAAATAAACCTACTACTGTACTGAAAACAGGCCCAGAACCCAGTGAATTCACCACTGAATTCTACAAGAACTTCAGAGAATAGGCATGACTAATACTTCTCAAACTCTAATTAAACTGAAAGGGAAGAGGTACTCCCAAAGTCATTCCTGGAAGCTAGTGTTAGCTAATATCAAAACCAGAGAAAATATCAACTATAAAAGAAAACTATGGGCCAATGTCTTTCATGAATATAAATGCAAGAATCTTCAGCAAGATACTGACTGGCAAGCAGATGCAACAAATCATCAAAAAGATCATAACCAAGTAGACTTTGTCACAAGGGTGCAAGGATGATTTAACATATGCAAATAAATACATATAATACATCTCATAAACAGAAGCAAGGACAAAAATCACATAATTAATCCAGTAAATACAGAAAAAGTGTTTGACAAAATCCATCATGTAATCATGATAAAAACCCTGAAGAAAATAGATAGAGCAGGGCCTAATCTCAATCTTGGAAGCCACATATATATGTCAATCACCAGATGAGCAAATAAAGAAAATGTGCTTTTATTATTCAAAAGAGTACTGCACTGCCATTTAAAAGCATAAAGGTGAGTCATTTATAGAAAAATAGATCTACCTTGAAACTATGATGTGAAATAAATTAGACACACAACTCTCCATATCCTATGGTTTCTCTTATATGAGAAACTCAAAGTGTTAATAAATTAAAGAATAAAATAAAAGATAGATAATAGAAAACAGGGAGATAGATCTTTTGCAAAAGGCAGGGGAACCAGGAGATGGAGGAGGGAGGTAGGGGAAAGGAAGGTGACGACAAAAGAATTCAGATGTGTTATGTACGCTAACACCTCATGATAAATGTAATCATTGTGTACTGCAAACATTTACTACTAAAAAGAAAAGAAGATAAGAAGAAAGGAGAAAAGGAAAGTGTAATTTCTCAATTATAATTTTGAGAGAACTGCAGCTTTGAGACACAGTCAGATTTACAATGCCTTTTTTCACCCCAATTCTATTTTCTCTTTCTAACTCCTCAGTTTCAAATTTCTTGGTTCTAAAGATACAATACTTCCACAAAACTTGGTCCACGTTTTTCTCCTGATACTATATATACATAAATTCTACATCCTCAAAGGAACAGCATTATTTGTTGGATATCATATCTCTAAACTTCAAACTCATGCAAGTGGCTTGCATTTTAACCTATTTGATTAGAGTCAGCTTTTGTTTGAGCGTACTAAGGTGTACTGCAACAGACAGTAAGTAAACAAAGCATAACTTAAAGAATAAACATTCTAGATCATCCATGTTGAGTATACTCCAAGACTACACAAATGTCCCCCACCCCAGACCCTAACATACCTCACCTCTTGAGTGTTGGCCCACTTACTCTTTGACCGTGTACTTTTTGATTCTGCTTAATGAATCTGCCTGTACCTCTCACTGATGGCTTGTCCTGAAACGTTTTTCCATGACATTAAGTCAAGAACCTACCCTGGGATGACTTGAGATCCCCATCTCGTCTTATGAATGACCTCCTCGAATACCATCTGGTGATACTACAACCCTGCAAACTTATTTAGCTAGCTAATCCTAGGAATTCACTTAACATTTCTAAATCACAATGTCTTCTGTGAAATAAAGAGGATAATGCTGTTTGAGAATTCACTGAGAGGATCACAGTACCCAGTTTATACTGGTGATCCTCAAGTGTGTTCCCCAGACCAACATCCTTCAGGAATTTAATTAGAACTGGAAATTTTCAGACCCCCAACCTAGGAGTAGGAATCAAAACCAGGTGACACCCAGAAATCTTTGGTTTCCCAGAGTCTTCTAGGGGCCCCTGATACACATTCAAGTTTGGGAACTGTTTACTCATTAGTGTCTGTGATGGTAAATGCTCAGAAAATGATAGCCTCTTTTTTTCCATTTCCCCATCGAGAAATAAAGAAATACAGGGTTTCTAAAATTTGCCCTAATTCATAACAACTCAATTCAGTTGAAATATTTGCAGAAAGGGAAACTCTATGCCTGGCACTATAGGGATACAAAATGAAGTGAGAGAAATTGGATGGCACTGGGCTCTAGGTGTCATGTTGAGGGTCTGGACGTTTTCCTGAGGAAATACAGAAGAAAAACAGAAGTTGTCAAAACTGTCCCACTTTACAGTGCCAAGTCTCAAGACATCCTGCTGCGGGTTAACTATCTGGGAGTGAGGGTGCATTTTAGTAAATTCTACCATTTCTATAACTTTAGGAAAGGCAGTACCTGTGATGTTTATTTTCTTTATTGTCACCTTGAAGGTAAGAACTTTAGAGCAAATGTTCCTAGTTATTTGTATCATGTGGCAGGTGTTGAGACCCCAACTCTGCCACTTCCTTAACTATTTGATTTTAGATGAGTTATTTAATGAGTCTGGTCTTCAGTTCCCTCCTATTGAAAATAAAGATCACAATGGTCCACCTTGCCTGCTTGGTTTGCAGATTAAACGGTTGTATGTGAAGAAATGCAAACAGCAGCCACATCACAGAGTCTAATACTGCAACTCCCTGATCAGATTTAAGCTCTCTGAAGGGCAAGACACATCACTGAAAAACTGTAAAATGTGGCAGGCATCTTGGTTGTATTTTAGAATAGTGGAAAACTTGGAGGGTACAGTTTATGTGAGGCAAAATTTTCAAAAGATATTCCAATCAGAGAAAAGAAGGAGACTGGCCTGCCCTGAGAATTGTGACAGCCCCAATCAGGAACAAAGAATCAGGTTCCAAATTCATCTGGCAATGGCAGAATAAATAAGAACAGGAAATACTCAGGCAACCTGGTGGCTAGTAAGGCAAAGATAAGGCTCCTGAACCCCTCCTCAAGGGAAAAATGGTTCCATAACTCACTCATTTATGGCACAAGATAGCTGCAATATAAGAAGGCTTACTAGGGATTTTCCCAGAAGGTAGTATCAAACCTGTACCTTAGATGTGTTCACTACTTTGAACTGGAAAAAGACTTAAAGCATGGATTAAAATCTCCTGCCTTCCTTGATCTTGCAGCCAACATGGAAATCAGGGTAGCATAGCCAGTCAGTCACCATTCTTAGTTACTGTAGTCTAGCAACCACAGGTTTGCACTGAATCACTGACTTCACAGTGTGAGGAATAAACTGGAAAGCCATGAAATTTTTACTCCACAACATCAACTTTCCAACAACAGTCAGTATTATTCACCTTGCATTCCCCAAATTCCTTTTTTCTACTTCCCTTATAGTTTTGGAAACAGATGGGTTTTTCATTTGTGTTTTATTTTTTCCTATTTATTAATAGATAACATTCATTTTTACCCTTCCGTACATGCCCACATTTTGCACTACCTAACTGAATCAACCTTTATGAATTTCATGTTAATAAGCTTTTCCTAGGCTCTATGATTGATTTTGAAGGCATTTGGTTTCTCTATTTCCCCACTCTTTTGGATTACTGTCACAACTACTGTTAATGCTAGCTTTTGACTACTCTAAGCCTCTCCCTCCTGCTTTCACACACACACACACACACACACAGAAACAGGTGTGAACAGGTGTGTGGCAGATCCTTCCAAGGACCTGTGAAGCTTCTCCTCACTCTCTTGCACCAATTGGGGTACCAGCAAAGGTTGCTTTGGCGATGAGGACCCCTTACCACCATACAGAAAAGGGCATGATGCCGAAGTGTATATATCACTAAACACTGCTGAGCAGCGGATTTATGCTTAGTATGCTTTTCCTTTTACTATGTTATATTTGGGGAAAGATACTTGTTTCTCTTTTGTTACAAGTGTCATAGAATTCTATAAGTGACAATAAAAGGCACACAGATCAAATCATAATAGAACAGAACCCCACCACTTACAAGGGGAAATGTGAGTCACTAATCGGTTGAAATCTGAGGGTTCAGCAGCCATGTACAAGTGGGGGCTCCCTGCTTGTCTTCCTCACTGTATCCTACTCACCAAAAGGCTGTGCTTCTCCCATCAGTCAACTACCCTTCTGTGACCTAACCCTGGACCTTCCACCCTGGGGCAACCCTCCTCACAGTGTCCCTTGTCTACCTCCTTCGATGTCCCTGCTGGCTGAATTCTTGCTCACAAAGTGGCGTCTCTCCAGCATACCTGGACATAAACACCAAGCAAAGGAAAATGGTGTGCCACTGGGATACTTTGGAATTGGATCCCTTCTTATTTATTCTCTACAGTACAGAAGAAGGAATTTTCTTTTGCAGAAATCTGTTTCTCAAACTGAATAAAGTAGACGTGTGACACCTTTGAGATAATGAAGTTTGATGCTGGAAGACAACAGAATAGTTTATATTGGAAAATAAACTCTATATAAATTCTTAAATATCACCTAGATTTTTTACTAGATGCTTACAGATAAACTTTTCCTCTGAAAAAAGTTTGCATAACAGCTCAAAGGAGGAAAATCTTTCATCAGCCAGAAAAGTCTATTTTGTCCCTGTCCTCCTGCACATAAATTCACCTGCACAGTTTACGAAGCACATTCACGCCTATGATCCTCACTGGTATTTTCTGGCTTGGTACTGATGGCCTATTTTCCACTTAGGTAGATCCTGGTCACCCATTAAGAACCAGCTCAGCCATGGCTGCCTGCCCCTTCTCCCAAGTCAAGTGTCTCACCCCTGCATTACCATGGCAACCTGCATATTTATTTATCACAGCACTTACTGTATTGTATCAAAATACTTCACTCAGATATCAACCACAGTAGCCTCTTAGCTTTCCAGGGCTAGACATCATGCATTTTGTAGCAACAGTGTTAAATGTATCCGATTCTTGCAATCTTGAAAAACAGAAAAAATTTAGAAATCATCCCACACTTCTGTGTGCCATGAACCTGCTGACTGCAGAGAAGCCCCTTCGACAGGAGTCAATAAGACCCATGGAGACAGCCCCTTATTTTCCTAGGACAAGGCCAGGCACAGGTCCTCCAAAC
>RJWM01039352.1:0-16168 GCA_004363535.1 Dasyprocta punctata
AAGAGAGTCAATGGAAATTGAGCTTGTCCACAGAAAGAAGGAATTCATTCCAAAATATCCAGTTCAGTCACTTATCAGTTGATCTTTCTATTCAAGAATATTCAAGGTCCAGGGATTTAGTGCAGAAACATAAGCGCCTACCTGGCAATCGCGAGGTCATGAGTTTGATCCCTGGTACCAAAGAGAAAAAAAAAAAAAAAAAAAAAAAAAAAAAAAAAAAAAAAAAACATTCAAAAGATTTTTCCTCTACTATCTAGTATATTATTGAAAATTTGATTAGAAAACAAAAGAACTATTTCCACTACAGATTTTAGATTTTAATAAGGAAGATAGCAATTACAACCATGAAAAATTAAAATATATAATGTCAACAAGGAAATTTGCTGAACGAATTAAGCAAAATGGACACATTTTTGTACAACAGAAATACAAATCTTAGGTACTAGAAATCAAGGATCATCTTTCTTAGGGAGAGTAGTAGTCAGCTTTCCACTGGTGGATAAAATACCTGACCCCTGCAATTCAAAAGACAAAAGGATTATTTGCTGCACATCTAACAGAGGGTTCAGCCCATGGTTATCTGGCTCCAAGTCAGAAACATTGGGCCAGTCTTAAGTTGCATACTTCATAGTAACTGCAAAGCAGAGTGGAGGAACAGCACCAGAAAAGGACAAGGACCAGATGTAGACCCCAAGGTCACACTTTTATGACCCACTGAGACACTCACAGAAGATACTTAGCTAATCCACTATGTGGCTTTCAAGCCAATCAAGTTTACAATTAGGCTTATCCTTCACAGGGTGTGATACTTGGCTATGTGTGTTTTTGTGTCTTTGTAACTCAAAATACTGAGCTTGAGAGTTCCATTTTCTGAGCAAAAAGATGTTTTAGAATTTGTGAAAAAAGAATAATGTAACAAGAAGTAAAACATTGCAATTTCATGCAGTTTCACTTTTATCAATTTGTCAGAAACTAGTAACACAAAGAAAAACCCATGATAAACTAAAACATATCCAAAGGATTTTTAAATACAAGCTCTGAGCTCTGGCTTTTGGAACCAAGAGTTGTCACATTCGAGAATATTAGAGCTGGACATTTGCTCATTTTGTCCTGATCTGCACAATGCAGTCCTCTGTAGCTCTTTGATTAGCAGATTTCTGCTGTCTGAGGGGTCCTGAAAAAGCCGTATCTCAAGGAGCAAAACAGTGGGGAGAGAGTAGAGAGAGGATATTTTACTTACAAATAAGACTGGTTGTAAACATAGGAAACCAAGTTGACTTTGTGGCTTTCTGGTACTAACAATTTCTCAGGTACTTTCTGTCAATCTGAATTTAGCAGCAAAATATTTCAATTTTTAAAAATCACAGCAGTGTAGGTGTATTCCAAGAATAGGACTCATGATGCTCAATAGCTTTCTCCCTGACCAAGCTGAGGACATCGATGAATTCTGGAGCAGTGTGCTGGAGAGTCCCTTTATGCTTGGGGACACAAGTCTTTTTTATATTTTAACTGATTATATGAGGTCCATTCCATTATGGAGGGAAATATGCTTTACCTGAAGTTCACAAATATAAATGCAAGTCTCATTCAATAAGATGTTTCAACCAGACACATAATATTAGCAATCACAACTCTCAAGAAATATTTCTGGTTTGATGCATTATAAATATTAACATGGTACATATTTGACATTGCCATACTCTAATACATTGAAATGATATAGAACAGTCTAGTGTTCTACTGTCTTGGAATTATTTTTATTAACTGCATTTGAATTCATAGGAATTTAATGACCGCATATTAAAAATACTATGGTGAATTTAAATATCTGCATAGATTAGAAGTACAATTTGTATTGTTATAGAAATAATTTTTGTAGCCGGGTGTGGTGGCGCAAGCCTTTAATCCCAGCACTTGGGAGGCTGAGGTAGGTGAAGCGTTGTGTGTTCGAGGCCAGCTTGGGCTACAACGCGAGCACAAGGCCAGCCTGAGCTACATAGTGCGACCCTGCCTTAAAAAACTAGGGCTGGGAGTTTGGCTCAGTGGCTTAAGTGCCTGACTGGCAGGTGTGAGGCTGTGAGTTCAATTCCCGGTGCTGCAAAAAAAAAAAAGAAATAATTTTTGCTTTTATGTGTAATATTAGTGGTACAAAAGTCAAGTGCTCTTCACTTGAGGAAAAAAACCTTTAGAAGACCTTAGAATATATTCATGAGCATATATAGTTTGTCAATATTAATTTTCATAACAAAGACAGTTTTTAACAAAAAAGAAATTAATTTATTAATTTACTCTAAAATATTCCTAAATAACTTCTTTCTCTTATTTTCACTATCTCACATTTTTGATGTTTGATCTCGCTGAAATTATAATTAGGAGAATATATTCATGGAAACACTGTTAAGTAAAAAAAGGAAATTTTGAGTACTTTCCTCTTCATTTATTCACAGATAAGCTACAGCAAGGTTTAAATTTCCCCAAAAATATGTACATCAATTTGTTTGAACTCTACAAAATAAGTCACGTTTATCCACAAAATTTATGTCTCTCACACAGCATTCTATAATCTCCTTTTCAAAGTATTACATTCTAGATTAATGTTAAAATAGTCAAGGGATTCCATTTGAATGTATACACATTTGGTGAGATAAAATGCACAGGAATTATGAGGTAATATATTTGAACACATGAACACTCAACAGTACAGAAGATTTTAGTGTACAGTACAATAAAAAATAGAGAAAATTTAGATCGGAACCCCAAGGAAACAGAATTAGTTATACTCACAAAAGCTTACAAGGCTCTAAGGAAAGGGGATGTTCATAAAGAAAAATATTCACAGTGTGAGCTATAAATTGGAAGGATAGGTTTTTGAGGAAAGTAACAGATGCTGTTTCTTTCAAATTATTTTAAAATGGGCAACACATTTTTTTAAAGAAAAAAACTGTGTTAAAAATCGTAGCACTACTAAAACAAAGAATATAATAAACCTCAGAGGTCCGCCACTGCTGTCAGTCTATTTCCCAAAGGCACAGAACTGTTTCTTTCAATTTTTCTTACAATATTTTCTTATGATTTGACCAGTCAATTGTTAAGGTTCCCAGAAAAGGATATTCCAATACTTCACATGAGAAATTGATAGCACTTGCTGTCCGGTGTCTACTAGAACTGAAGAAAATGATGCCTCCTCAGTCATCTTTTCTCAGATGAGATCAAAGTCCATTAAAGACATCACAAGAGATGTTCAAGGCAAAGAAAGCCCAGGGCAGAGCAAGTCAGCTGCAAAACCAGGAAACCAATTTTTTAATCTTTTCACAATCAAGATCACATTCTAACAACAAGCATATACTGCCCTGCTCTTCCAAATCGAAGTTAATGCCCACTGCTCTTCCTTCTTCCCCTCTCCTTTCCCTGTTCCCTTTCCCCTTCCTCTCCTCCTGTCTTCTTTCTCTCTCCTTGTCTGATTTTTTTTTAATTTACCCTCTCAAATTTTAGTTGTTTATGAAAATTCTCAATCAGAACTATCACCAATGTCCTTACCACTATTAGCATGTTAATTTAAAATTCCTTTAATTTTCTCTGTTAGGCATTCTATTCTTTATTAAATAATACTGTAGCATACGTATAGATAGTGTGTGGATAGATTTGTGATTCATGCAATCAATACTATAATATTATCATACAGTATATCTTTTGTGATATCTAATACTAGAATACCTCATAGAAGATAACTTGATCACTCTCTGTCTTTACCTGTAATAGCTGTAAATGGCCCATTCTTTCACCATGTGACTTACTGACCTTTATATTTTTTTTGTAATATGAAAGCATGTTAAAATGTCTCAAATACTTTTATTTTTTCTTGTGCTGTGGCAATGTAATAATTACTTCAGATATTATCTCTTTTACTTCTCACCTTATTTTTACAAACAGTATATTAAATTGTGTATGTAATCATATTATATGCATGGAAACAGAATATTAAGTTCTAAATTAATCCTAGTGTATACAAAAAATGTAGATTATTTCACACCTAAGTAATTGTGTTTTGGACTAGATAAGTTGAAAATTGTGAAGTGTCTAAAAATTTGAAATACAGTAGAATTTCAAATTTAATTTTCTCAATATTTTTGGTGAATGCTCCATATTTGAAGACATACATAGTCTGAAAAAACATTCAAATACAATTGCAAGACCTTAAGCTGTACAAATAAGTTTTAATATCTAAAACCCAATTTTTAGACCTTTGAACTTCTTTAAAAAATATAAATATACAATATAGTGGTATATTTATGTATTTATATACATATCTATTCATATATATTGCCATATATACAGATATAGATACACATGTCTAAATTACTTAAATATATGTATAACTTAAATTATTTATAGCATAAATGACCTATCTACCCTATAAATAATTTAAATAATTAGGATAAAGGACAGAAAAATCCTGTATCTAATTATCATACCTTTGCTAAATAAAATATAACATTGAAGAGTATTTGTAATACAATTTAGAATATCATCATAATTATGTAATGTTACTGCTATAAAGAAAAAATTTAAGAATGTAATTTTGATAGTACAGTTACATATATGCAGGTAATTGTGTGTACACTTCAATTAATGGATATAATATTGGTGTTAAAAAGTACTATTAAAGTTTCATCATGAACATTCTTTATAATACTTAAAGACATTTCCAATATTTCATTTTAACAATATTTTCTCGTAAAATAGTATCGCATACATTGGAAAAATAACATAGGAAATGTGATTGGATTAAACCAGTTAATCTTTCAAGTACTTTTTAAAAAGTTTCCAGTAGAGGTACTTTGTAAATTTGAGTAAGAATGTAAGAGCAGAAAATTGAAGAGAAAAGAAAACTTCAGATGCAAATCTGAGTTCTGACCCTAATGAGATCATATTAGACAAAAAACTTTTAAAAGTAGATGTTCACTTAGCAGTCATTTTACTCATTTGTCTTTCATAACATTTTCCAGGATATTTTATATCACAAAAAGTATTATTTTGAGAAATTCCAGTGTACTGGAAAACTTCATCCTATTTCTGAAAAATATTTTGAATAATTTAAAAATTGATACATAGGACATCTATAGGTTTTACTCATTTACTTTTCATTTTTTTACTTAAGAGAAAAAAGGACACATATAAGAAAGACAAAAAGCCAAAGAGACAAACAAAAGACCAGAGCAAATGCACAACAGTAACAATATAGGTTACAAAACAGGATGATAGAAAGTTGACAATGGTTGCAATATTGCATATCGTTAACTTCAAAATGATTGTTTACATTAACAAATATAGATAGGTAAAATTGATCTAATCATGAGGGTACTAACAGTTCTTTATCAATAGCTAATACATTCAGCAGTATGTTCATTTTAGTTACCTTACATATTGTATTGGGTGATATACTATGTACCCCCAAGTCCTCATATACTTTTGATGTGGCTGAGTCTAATGCTGGGATTGGTGATGTGAGTGATGCACTCGCCCAGGGGTGGAGTTGAGATACAGTGTAAGGGAAGTGGGTCTTCCTTTTGCTCTCTTCCACCCTCTCTTGCGAGCACACCTTGCGGTTGTGGCAGCCATGAATGGTGGCCCTGCCATGCCACGCTGCCTTGGAGCCAAAAAAGTATGGACTGAAACCTCCCTGAGAACTGTAAGAAATAAACCTTTCCTTTCCTAATTTTGGGCATCAGGTATTCAGTCTTGGCAATGAGTAAAAAGTAATTAAGACACATACACATTTGTAAAGATTTATATCTTTTTCCTTTTCCATTCCTTCTTTCCCCCATTCACCTTCCCAATTACTTTTGATCTATGAGCAGTTTTTTACCCTTACATACTACTTATTACAGATTTTGGATCATATGTACTTTTTCAGTTTCTTACACTAGGTAGACAATACGGTATTTGCACATGTGGGCTTGATTTATCTCACTTATGAGTATGGTCTCAAGCCATGTCCATTTAGTTATAAAGTCTCAATGCAATCTTTCTTGATAGCTGAGTAGTACTCCATTGTATAAAAATACCCCATCTTTTTTATCTATTCCTTGCTTGATGGGCACTTGGGTTGTTTCCAAGATCTGGCTATTACAAATCGGGTTGCTATAAACATGGGTACACAAATATCACTGTGGTATGATGTCGTCAATTCTTCTGGGAAAATGCCCAGAAGTGGGATAGCTGGATTGAATGGGATCTCTAATCCTAGCTTCTTGAGGAATCTCCACACTGATTTCCAGAGGGGTTGCACCAGTCTACACTCCCACCAACAGTGGAGAAGAGTTCCTTTTTCCCCACAGCTCCTCCAGCATTTGTTGTTGGTTGATTTTTTAATCTTGGCCATTCTTTCAGGAGTGAGATGGAATCTCAGCATTGTTTTAATTTGCATTTCTCGAATGACCATTGATGTTGAACATTTTTTCATATATTTATTTGCCATTTGTATTTTTTTCTCTTAGAAGTGTGTATTCATCTCAGATGCCCAAGTTTGGATTGGGTCCTTAAATTTTAGGGGCCTGATTTCTTTTAATTCTTTATATGTTTTAGATAAAAGTATTTTGTCTGAGGGACAATTGGCTAAGATATTTTCCCAGTTTGTCGGTTTTCTTTTCACTCTGTTGGAGATTTCCTTTGACATGCAAACAATTTTTAGTAAGATGAAATCCCAGTTGTTGATTCTGGGGAGTGTTTCCCGTGCCATCTGATTTTTATTCGTGAACTCTCTGCCTACTCCTATGTCATCGAGGTTTTTACCTACTTTGTCTTCTAATAAGTTTAGTATCTCTGTTTTAATATTCAAATCTTTGATCCATTTTGACTTTTTTTTAGTGCATGGTGATAGACATGGATCTAGTTTTAGTTTACAGTATATAGAAAGCCAGTTTTTCCAGCACCATTTGATAAAGAGGCTGTCTTTCTTCCAATGTATATGTTTGGCCCCTTTGTCAAAGATGAGGTGGCTAAGTGTGTTTGTAGTTGTGGCTGATCTTCAGGTCTGTTTTGATTCCAGTACCATGCTAATTTTATCACAGTAGCTTTGTAGTATACTTTCAAGTCGGGGACTGTGATGCCTCCTGCCTTCCCTTTGTTGCCCAGAATTACCTTTGCTATTCTAGGTCTTGTCTGGTTCTAGATGAATCTCAGGAATGATTTCTCTAGTTCTGTGAGGTACGCTGTAGTATTTTGAATGGAATTGCATTAAATTTGCATAATAATTTTGGGAGAATGGCCATTTTCACGAAGTTCTTCCTATCCATGAACAGGAAATATCTTTCCATTTTTTGAAATCTTCTTCGATTTCTTTCTTGAGAGTAATGTAATTTTCACTGTATAGATCTTTTACTTCCTTTGTTAGATTTATTCCCAAGTATTTCATTTTTTTTTTTGGATGTTATAGTGAAGGGTGTGGTTTCCTTTATTTCTCTATCAGTGACTTTGTTGCTTGTGTACAGGAATGCTATTGATTTTTGAGTGTTCACTTTGTATCCAGTTACATTACTGAATTTGGTTATTACTTCTAGAAGTCTTTTAATGAATTTTTTGGGGTCTTCTATGTAGAGTATCATATCATCTGCAAATAATGATAATTTTACTTCTTTCTTTCCTATCCTTATTCTCTTTATTTCTTTCTCTTGTCTAATTGCTCTGGCTAATATTTCCAGAACTATATTGAATAGGAGTGGTGATAATGGATATCCTTCTCTTGTTCCTGATTTTAGGTTGAAAGTTTTCAGTTTTTGTCCATTTAGTAAGATGTTGGCTGTTGGTTTATGATATATGGCATTTATCAGGTTGATGCAGAGGCCATCTATTCTGATTTTCTGTAGGTTTTTTTTTAATCATGAATGGGTGTTAGATTATGTCAAAAGCTTTTTCTGCATCTACTGAGATGATCAGGTGGTTCTTGTCCTTGGCCCTGTTGATATGGTGTATTACATTTATTAATTTGCATATGTTGAACCATCCTTGTATTCCTGGGACGAATCTCACTTCATCATGGTGTATAATCTTCCTGATAAGTTGCTGTATTCTATTTGCCAGTATTTTATTGAGGATTTTTGCATCTATGTTCATTAGAGTGATTGGCCTGTAATTTTCTTTTTTGGTTGGGCCTTTCATTGGTTTTGCTATTAGGGTAATACTTGTTTCCAGGAATGGGTTAGGGAGACTTGCTTCCCTTTCAATTTCATTGAAGAGTTTGAGGAGTATTGGCATTAAGTCTTCCCTAAATTTCTTGTAGAATTCAGCAATGAATCCATCATGACCTGGGCTTTTCTTTGTTGGTAGGGTTCTAATTACGTTTTCAATTTCATTAGCTGAGATTGGGTTATTCAGCAATTTTACATCTTCTTGATTTAGCTTTAGTAATTCATAGGTTTCTAGGAACCTGTCCATTTCTTCTGTGTTATCGAATCTATGTGAGAAAAGGTTTTTGAAGTAGGTGTTGATCATCTTCCGTATTTCCACAGGGGCTGTAGTGGTTTTACCCTTTTCATTTCTTATTGCATAAATCTGAGTTTTTTCTTTCCTCTTTTTGATAAGGTTGGCTAGGGGCTTATCAATTTTATTTACTCTTTCAAAGAACCAACTTTTCAATTCATTAATTCTTTGTATTGTTTTCTTAGTTTCAATTGCATTAATTTCTGCTCTGCTCTTGACAATTTCCTCCCTTCTTTGGTCTTTGGACTTGACTTGCTCTTCTTTTTCTAGAAGTTGGAGGTGCATCATTAGGTTGTGTATGTGTGTTCTTTCCATTTTTCTGATGTGGGAGCTTAGTGCTATAAATTTCCCTCTGAGGAGTGCTTTCGTTGTGTCCCACCGGTTCCGATAATTTGTATTTGCATTTTCATCCAATTGTAGATATTCTTTAATTTCTTCTTTAATTTCTTCTGTGACCCATTGGTTATTTAGGAGACTATTATTTAATTTCCATGTGTTTATGTGGTTCTTGTAGGTTTTTTTGTCATTCATTTCCAATTTTTCTGCGCTATGGTCAGATACCATTCATGGAATTATTTCAGTTCTTTTTATTTACTTAAGCATGTTTTGTGGACCAGTATATGATGTATTTTAGAGAATGACCCATATACAGCTCAGAAGAATGTGTATTCTGATGTTGTTGAGTGGAATACTCAGTATACATCTACTAGGTCCATTTGTTCACAAGTTTGATTCAGTTCTTTTATTCCTTTGCTGATTTTTTGTTTGGTTGATCTGCCTCTCTGTTACAGTGGGGTATTAAGGTCCCATGTTATAATCATATTATTGTTCATTTGGTTTTTCATGTCTATTTAGAATTGTCTTACATAGTTGGGTGCTCCCATATTCAGTGCATATACATTTATGATTGTAATCTCTTCCTCTTGAAGTTTTCCCCTAGCAAGTATGCAGTGACCTTGTTTATTTCTTTTGATCATTTTTGGTTTGAAGTTCACATTGTCTGTAAACATAATAGCTACCCCTGCTTTTTTTCTGGGTTCCTGTTGCGTGAAGTATTGTTTTCCATCCTTTGATTTTTAGTCTGTGAATTTCCTTTTGAGTTAAATGTGTTTCTTGTACCTAGCATATTGTTGGGTTTTCTTCTTAACCCACTCTGCCAGTCTGTTTCTTTTTATTGGTGAGTTGAGACCATTTACATTGATTGATATAACTGATATGTACTGGCTCATCCCTGTCATGATATCATTCTGTTGTTGGTTTTCTACATTTTCTGTTTAATTATTTGTTCTGCTCAGTGGTTTCCTTTTGTTGTTCTTAAGATTGTAGCTATCTTTGTTTCTTTCTAGAGTGTCTTTCAGTACTCTTTGTAGTGTTGGTTTGGTGACCATAAATTTCTTCAGGTGTTCTTTGTCATGGGAATGTCTTATTTCTCCATCAATTTTTAAGGATAGTTTTTCAGGGTACATCAATCTGGGTTGAAAGTTGTTTCTTTCAGGATTTGAAATACTTCACTCCAAGTTCTTCTTTACTTAAAGGTTTGTGTTGAGAAGTCTGCCATGATTCTGATAGGCTTTCCTTCATAGGTGATCTGTTTCTTTTCTCTGACAGCTTTTAGTATTTTGTTCTTGTGCTGTATTTCTGATATCCTAATTATTATATGTCTGGATGAAGGTTTATTTTGGTTATGGTTAATTGGGTGTCTGTATGCCTCACTTATCTGTATATCAGATTCTTTTCCCATGTTTGGAAAATTTTGTGCTATTTTGTGAATAGTTTTCTCAGGTGATTAGTATTGACCCCTGCTTTTTCATTTATGCCTATTAATCTTATGTTATTTCTCTTGGTATTGTCTTGTAGCTGTTGAATTGTTTTTTCTTGGTTCCTTATTATTTTTAAGAGATCTTTTCTTTCATAATCATAAGCTCCCATGCTGTCTTCAAGATCTGAGATTTTATCTTCAGCTTCATTCAAGTGGTTTTTCAAACTTTCCATGGAATTTTTCATTTCCTGTATTTCCCTTTCAATCTATTTCATGCATTCTATTTGTCTTATATTGTTCATTCAAAGTTTACATTATTTTCTTATGTTCTTCTATTTTTTATCTTGATCTTCTTTAGATACACACAATGCTTCTTTCATAATGTTTGTCATTTCATTTTTGAGCTGAGAGATTATTCCCGATTTGAGTTTCTCTATAGCGTCATAGAGTTGTTTCTTTACTGCATTTGCTATCATTTTAGAAAGTTCAGTTGTGTGTCCCCCAGTGTCTTCCATTTCAGTGTCCCTTGGGTTTGTTCTCAGTGGACTGGGGAATTGAGACTGCCTCTTGGCCTTTCGTTTTGTCATTTTCTTCTGGGGCCTGTGTGGCTGGGCCAGCAGCCTCCCAATGAATTGAACTGGAACACGTGTTGAGTAGAGCTTCAACCTTCCAATATCCCTGTGGCTAGCCAGGGCACACCCCCAGATTATGGTGCTGGACCCTTGTGCTCTTTGATCTGTGAGCCTGGCCACGTGTTCCCCTGATGTACTTTGTTGGGTTGCTCTGGGATGCTGAGCTGGACAAAGTTTGTATCCTCCCTGTAGCTAGCAGGGTCACACCCCTGGAACTTGTTGCAGGGGCCTAAAACCTGGCTGTGTAGTGTTCAGAACACCTGTGACCCAGGTGGCTAACAGAGATGCAGTCCTGTGGTGTGTCACTGGACCTTGAGCCTGGTTGGGTAGAGTTTGGAATCTCCAGGTCCCAGGAGGCTAGGCAGAGTGCACCCTGGAGTGTGGCACCACCAGGACCTTGCCTCAGGCTGTGAGGAGTTCAGAGTCTCTGGAGCACCGGGCAAGCCTGGGTCAGTCCCAGGCGTATAGTGCCTAGGCCTTGCTCCTGGTTGGGCAGGTTTGCAACCTCTAGGACCTGCTGTGCTGGCCACACCCCTGAACAATGGAGCTCACCCTTGTGCACTGATGGGCACAGCTCGAGGTCTCTATGGCCCTGCAGCTATGCTGGCCAGTCCCTGATGAGCAGCTCTGGGGCTCTGGCCTGGGCTGAGCTCAGTACCTCTGTGTCCTGCGAGGCTGGCCAGGCATTCCCTTGGTGGGTTGTACTGAGGTGCAGGACTAGGAAGAGCTGGATCCTCTGTGCAGCTAGTGAGGGCGCACTCCCAAAGTGTGCTGCTGGAGCCTCTGCCTTACTGGGTGGGGGCCGCGACCTCCAGGACTCAGGTGGTAGATGGAGCACACCCTGGAGTGTCTCATTTACTTTTTAATATATGGAATATTTCCTTGACAGAATGATTCATTTGAAACTAATTATGAGGGAAAATTAGACAGCACTCAAGTAAATATCTAGCATATGGTAGTTTCTCTCAGTTGTAAACCAAAATATCTGTTCCTTTGAACTAGGCAGGGCCTGGGAATATGGCTCAGCAGTGCAGTGCCTGCCTGGCAAGTGTGAAGTCCTGAGTCTGACTCCCTGTACCCACAAAAAATAAATAAAAATAATTCTGTGAACTAGGCAGCATCAGTATCAATTTTCTGTTTATATACCTTTATTTCTTGTCTTATTTTTCATATACCATAAAATAAGTTTCGAAGAACAAATGAATTTAGTTGCTAGCTCCTCTTCATACACACCAATCCAATAAAATTTAAATCCTTTTAAAAAAATATGGACAACACAAAGGTAAAAATAGTCTACTTTTTTATTTGAAAACTAATAGAATTATTATTTTCATCATATTTGTTGATTAAAAGTAAAGAATGTGGTGCATGAATAATCTGTTGCAAATGTTGCCCCATTACTCATGTTGCTTTGTGGTGCACCTTATCTCTCTGGCATATTGTTATTGCCATGGTGTAGAATTAAAGAAGAAAATAGCATGCAGAATTATCTTACTTTTAGAAAATTCTGCTTCTTAGGAAAACAAACTCACTGTAAGATTTAGAGCTGATTTACCAGCCAATTAAAGAATTGGGATGGGAGAATAGAGATAATTTGTGAAGTACATCCAAGCTATTTTAATAAAATTTGTCCCATGTTTAATGGAGATCATACCAAAAAGACACTGTATATCAAGAGTTTTTCAACTGATACCCAATTCATATCAAATAAAATTAGCCCTTTTAAAGTTAGGACTCTCTGGTGTTTAGTATAAAATGTAGCAGTGTTTAGGATAAATGCAACGTTTGGCAAACATTAGCTTTCTGTATTTTTAAAATCTTTTCATCATCCCCTAATAAAGTTACTCCACACTCATTAAAAATTAGACCCTACTCTCCTTTCACTCATTGTTATATATAATATCCTTTTGGGTCATAGATTTGGATTATCTTATAAAAGGTATAACTCAAATATGTAACCTTTGTGATAGACTTCTTTCCTTGACATGATAGTTTTGTGGTTCCAGTAAACTGCAATATGTATAAATACCCCCTTTGTTTTGTGACTCAATAATATTCCATTTTCTATGTATGTACCACTTTGTTTATTCGTTTATTCATTGATGATTTTTTTCTTTTTTTTTTTTTGTTTTTGATACCAGAGATCGAACTCACTACCTCGTGCTTTCCAGCCAGGTTCTTGTGCCACTGAACTAAACCCCCAGCCTCATTAATGACATTTAATTAATTTCTATCTTTGTGTTACTATGAATAATGCTGCTAATACAAATTTGTGATTAGCTTTCTGTGTGGACATATGTTTTAATTTCTTTTTGGTGTATACTTAGAATATTGATGATGATTGTATGTTTATTTTTTAAGAAACTATCAAACTATTTCCTGTGGTGGCTGCACTATTTTGCATTTGCACCAGAATGTAGAAGTATTTCTGTTTCACTGAACCAACACCAGCACCTGCGTTTTTCTGTTTCATTGATTAAATCAGTACTTCTGTGCAGTGGTACCTAACTGTGGTAATGAGTTGTATTCTTTTAATAACTAATGATGGTTCTTTTCATGTTCTTGTTGATCTTTTGTACATCTTCTTTGAAGAAATGACTATTTCATTCCTTTTTCCATTTTAAATGGCTTCTTTTTTCTCTTTTTGAAATGTAAGAGATCTCTAGATTTGGTATTAAACATTTACTGGGAAATTACTTTGTGGGTATTTTCTCCATTTCTATAGTGTTTCTTTGCACATGCCTGATGTGATAATTAAAATCTTTCAGATTTTTGATGACACAGAGTATTGGGATTAAAAAGACAGGCTGTATCATCCCAATACTCTGGGAGGCTGAGGCTAGATAATCTTCAGTTCCTGCTCGATGTGGGTCAGTCAATGGCTTAGTGAGATCTGTCTCAGTAAAGAGAGACAGACAGACAGAGAGAGACAGAGAGAGAGAGAGAGATATTGACAGAGACACAGAGACAGAGGCAGACAGAAAAAGGAAAGAGAAAAGAAGAAAGAAAAAAGAAAGAGAAAGAAAGAAAGAAACAAAGAAAGAAACAAAGAAACAGAGAGAAAGAAAGAAAGAATAAAGATAGGCTAGAGCTAGGGATAATGCTCAGTGTGCAGTAGTGAAAAAACTGTCCTAAGCGATTTCTTACCCCTTCTACTGTGTGAGACTAGTGTGAGAAGACAGCAGTGGTCGAGGAAGTAGACTCTCTCAAAACACTGAATCTGCTGCTGACATCATCTTGAACTCTTCGACTTGCAGAAATGTGAGAAGTACATTTCTGTACTTTGTAAGCTACCTAGTTTCTGTCATTTTGCTACAGCAGCCCAGATGAATTGACATATCAAATACAGATGGGTCTGAGTGGCTTTGTTGGCATATAGGTAGGCACTTGTCCCAGCATCATCGGCTGAAATTATTCTCTCTCCATGTGCCATCCTGACAGTATCCTGATAGAAATTTCCTGAAATGCTTGATCCAAAAGAAAAAAAAAATTACAAAGAGTGTCTTTCTCTTTAAATTCTCTCCAACACTGACCCCTTCACCACACAGGGGTTGAATCAATGGTCTGTCTGTGCCTGCAACTTGGCAATCAATAGTAGCAATCAAAATGTGCAACCTGAAATTTTGGAGGACAAGATTCCTATTTACTACCCCACTACCAGGAATTCATATTACAATTGTGGCTCGATAGTCCTGTGACATACCTTGGAGACTGTCAGCCCCAATGGAAAGTCAAGATTCTCTAATCTTTATGAATGTTTCTTATGAAGCACTCTCCTGGCTGCTGCAAGTATTCAAACAGACTTCAGCATTCTCCTAGAGCTGCCTCAGACAGTTCTTGTAAACTCAATAGTCACTTGAGTGGAGAGACCACATCTGGAACTTTCTAATTTACCATCTTCTTTGGTGTTCAGGGTTCTTATGATGATAACAAAGTACTCCATTTTAGAGACAATTTGAGAAATACTTTAAAAAAAAAACATTTTGATTTTAGTTTTATTTGATTTTTAATTAAAATCAACAATCTTAAATATTGGAATGGAAACTTTCAGGGGAAAAGCTATTCTGACTACATGAAATTGAATTGACAGCAGGACCAAAAGAAAATAGTTATTTTCCTCCAGATACTTTGAGGCAACGAGTTTTAGCAAAGTCAAATATGATTATTAGAGCCATGTTTGTTGGATCACTAAGAGGGAAGCTGGGACACTAAAGACAGGATGGATCTGTATCAATTTCTTAATTTACTACACCAGAGAAAGATATTAATCATAAGACACTTGAGGTTTCAAAATATCTGGGTGGTATTTAAAGTAGGATTTAGCAATCTGTGCAGCCATGGATTTGTATTCCTTTTATCATTAATAATGTAAAACTTAAAAGAATATCCCTGCCTGATAGATAAAGAGGCTAATGCAAAACCCCTTACATCATTGTTAGACACGCATTCATCTCTCCTGACAAGAAATCTATAATTAATGTCTTCACTTCCATAATACAATTTTCGTATGTTCCTGCCAACTATGGTATAAAAACCTGATAAATTTTCTTTTATAATTTTTATTTGATTTGGAATATTGTGATTTTGCTATTTCCTGTTGTGGAGAGTTTGACTCAAATATTTAGTAAATGTTTGACATTCTGGCATATTCTCTACAAAGAAATAGATTATTAGGAGAAAACCTATTCATGTTGCTTTATCATTTCTTAACTTTAGTTTTATTCCTCTTCATGCTTCATGTTTTGAGTGTGTATACACACTCTGAAGATATATATATATATATATATATATATATACATATATATATATGCATTTGTATATGCTTTTGTATACACATTTATATGTATATATACACGTTTACTATATTAAATGCTAATGTAAGAGATAGTCTGAGCAAAGCCAGGGTGGTGGCATACACCATTAATCCCAGCACTCGGGAGGCTGAGGTAGGAGGAGCATTGTAAGTTCGAGGCCAGCTTGGGCTACAACATGAGCAAGGCCAGTCTGAGCTACATAGTGCGACCCTGCCTCAAAAAACTAGGGCAGGAGTTTGGCTCAGTGGCTTAAGTGCCTGCCTGGCAGGTGCAAGGTTGTGAGTTCAATCCCCAGTGCCAAAAAAAATAAATAAATAAAAGACAGTCTGAGCAAGACTGTGCTACTGTGACATGAATGAATGAGAATATTGTCCCAGGGGCAAAATTTAATGGGGCACTCCCTAATTCACTAATCAAGAAAATAGTATTTAATATAATATCTTTAAAAATAAAATTAATGCAAAATAAATCATGACAAACAAAAT
>RJWM01039353.1:0-16172 GCA_004363535.1 Dasyprocta punctata
AAAATCCATCAGTCAGTACAAGCATTAAGTTGCTTTTGTACCTCAGTTGCTACCAACTCAGCCTGCCCTCCAAATCAGCCGGCTGCCTACGGGGCAGAGGGTTGGGGGGTGCGGCACGGTGACTTCTTGTTTCCCAGCCTGCACGCTGACTGGCTCAAGGGAAGGGCAAGTTAACTTCCTGGTTCTCTTCCCGACCCACGTGGCTTCTACTGGCTCATGGGAAGGACAGGTTGACTTCTTAGCTCTCTTCCTGGCCCATGACTGCTGCGGGCTCATGGGAAGGGTGGGTTGATTTCCAAGAGTTGCTTCTTTGAAAGAATAAATAAAATTGATAAACCCTTAGCCAATCTTATCAAGAAAGGAATGAAAAGACTCAAATTCATGCAATGAGGTAAGAAAAGGGTGAAATCAATAGAGATACTATGGAAATTCAGATCATCAATATCTACCTAGAAAATCTTTACTCACATAGAATGGAAAATGCAGAAGAAATGGACAGATTCCTAGATACATGTGAATTACCAAAGCTCAAGAAGATATAAAACTTCTGAGTAACCAAATATCAGTCAACGAAACCAGAAATGTAATTAAAACTCACCAACAAAGAAAATCCCAGGTCCTGATAGACTCACTGATGAACTCTACAAGAAATTTAGAGAAGATCTAATAACACTACATCTCAAAATCTTTACTGAATTTGAAAGGGAAGTATTACTCTAATACCAAAACCAGAGAAGGACTCAACCAAAAAAGAGAAAGAACTACAGCTTAATCTCCCTAATGAACAGAGATACAAAAATTCTCAATAATATAGTAGCAAATAGAATGCAGTAAATCATCAAGAAGATCAGACACCATTACCAAGTGGGACTCATCTCAGGAATACAAAGATAGTTCAACATATGCAAATCCATAAATGTAATACACCATATCAACAGAGCCAAAGACAAAAATCACATGATCATCTCAAGAGACGCAGAAAGAGCTTTGACAAACTCCAACATGTATTCATGATAAAAAAAAAATACTCTGCAGAAAATTGGAATAGATGGACTATTTCTCCTCTGTGATGCCCCTCTGCCATGTTACTCTGTCTTGGAGACAGCTAACTATGGGCTGAAACCTCTACAAACTGCGAGTATCTACCCACTGAAATTTTCAGTCTCAGAAAATAGAAAAAAAAAAACCCAGCCCTTCATGGGCCATTGTTTGAAGATTACATTAGCAAATAAAGACATTGTAAGAAAAGAAAACTACAATCCTGCTGTACAGATCATGGACATACATGAAAAAATCAACACAATATTCATAAGCCATACCAAGATATGTAAAAATAACTATTTTTCTTAATAAATTATTGAAAGTATACAAATCTCTTTCAATAAATGCACATCAGTACATTCTATTACATAAAATAAGAGAAAACATAATTACATCAATAAATATCAAAACTAATTTAACAGATTTCAGTGATCATTCATGATAAAAAAACACTAAAGAAATTAAGAATGAAGGCAAACTTCCTCAATGTGGTAAAGAACATATACAAAAACTACGACCTATATAGTTAATAATTAAATATTACATGATTTTATATTGATATAGAATAAAGCAAGAATGTCTCATTTCTCCTACTTAAAATTTTACTGAAAGTCCTAACTCATACAATATAATAAAGAAATGCAATAAAATTTGTACATATTGAGAAGGAGGAAAGTAAAGTGTCAGGGTTCAAAGGTGACATAATTGTCTATTTAGACAATCTCAGAACATCTACAAAAACCTCCTGCAACAAATAAGAAAGTACAGAAATATTACAATATACCAGGTTAATATTCAAAACTCAGTTACCTTCTTATACCAGCAATGGTGTAAGATTTCAAATTATAATTTGAAATCACAAAACAACATTAGTTCTACCAGCACAAAAGATAAGATAAATATTTAGGAGTAATTGTAACAAAATCTGCATAGGGTCCAATATGAGGGAAATTACAAGAGCTTTATGGAAGAGAGCAGAGCTGTAAACACACGGAAAGACATTTTATGTCCACTCTTAGTAATGCTCAGTATCACGAGGGTACACATTTTTTTCCAACACGATGTCTAGAGCCAATGCTATTGTACTGAGTGACCAGTGTTCTGTAAAGATCCCAGCAGGGTGCTTTGCATATCACAAAATTGAGCCTAACACTGATATGAAAAGCCAAAAGAACCTGGAAAATCAGCATATTACAGAAGATTTGAAGTGGAGGACTGACACTGACTGACCTTTCAAGACCTGCTACAACGTCACAGAGCTTGTGGTGGATTAATGGTCAGCTTAAGTGGGGACAGCCAGCTGAACTGGCTGGGCATGGTGCTGGGTGTGGAAGGCTCACCTGAGGATTAGTGCCAACAACATAGAAGGAGACCTGGGTGGGCAGGTTGCATGCTGTCGATTTTCCCGGAAGAAGCTTGCCGCAACTGGTTTCTCTGACATGAACTCAGCTGTTCTCCCTGACAGAGGAGCTCATTCCTTGCTGTCACCAGAGAGGGCTGCTGCTGTCTTTGAGGAAGCACTGGTCTTCGCCTTGAGCATCGCTGCCTGGCTCTAGTGCAGATCCCTGAGCTGCTGGCACAGATCCTTCACCCAGTCAGTGCAGACTTTCTAGCTTCCACCACTGGCCTTTGGGCCTTCCCAGTGCAGATGCTTGATACAGACTTCCAGGGGACATTGCTGTGGGCTCTGGACCTCCAGCTGGACTCGTGGAGGACTTTACCATGGACTTTAGGCCTCAGCTGGACTCGTGGAGGACAATGCCATGGACTTCAGGCCCCCAGCCAGACTCATGGAGGACGTTGCCATGGACTTTAGTGCCTCAGCTGGACTTGTGTGGGACATTTCTGTGGGATCTAGGGCCTCAGCTGAATTCTTCAGGTCTCTGGTATGCAGACAGATCTCTTACACTCCTCTGCATTTCAGTTTTTGGTTGAATACTGCAAAATAATTCCATAAATTACGTGCCTGTATGAAATGTATTCCACTGCAAATTCTGAATACAACAGACCTCAAGATAGCTTGGTACTGATAAACAAACATATACATTAGTGGAAGAGAATGATCAGGAAGTAGACATACGAATCATCAAATGACCATTTACAAAGGAGCAAAACAAGAGGTTTGCATGCTCTGCTATGATAGGAGCCTCTTCCTGCTAAGTCTGCCTTCTTTCCTTCTTTCTCTCAGTTCCAGATGTCAAGTCTGCTCCATGCTCTTAGACCCAGCCCACTGTCTCAGCTCCCTGCATGATTCGGCTCACAGATATTTCTCCAGAGTATCCCTAGTACTTCTCGCAGGTCCTGACTGGAAGCACGATGCCTGGAATGGTGTTGTACAAGCATTTGTTAAATGGACAAATAAGTTTTTGATTTCATAAAACCAATAGAGAGTGTTTTAGATATGAAAACATGCAAATCAAAGAGCTTGAATTGTTGAAGAGAACAGAAAAGGAAAGTCAAATAGATCTAAATTTCATTCTTCAGTTTGATAGTATAAATCAGGCACACAATTACAGTGGATATGTTTGAAGATTTATATCTTTTGGCGCATAGATTTGAATCTTTCTATTTGGTACATGATTGCTTTTATAAAACATGACCATTTTTCTGTTCAGTCAGTTGTTTCTCAGTGAATATACCTTCCAATTTGAGGACAGAAACTACAGGCTACTGTAGGAGGCTGTCTTAGAGTTACACATGGCATGAATAGTGACAAAGCCACTGTAAGAAATGCTTTTCATACAAATATGATACTGGTGGTGCTGTTGGTGATACTAAATACATATGGTTGGTCTTGTCTGTGGTTAGTGCATGATGTAATCTGAAAGAAGGGTGTGACAACTTTCTCCATCATCCAGAAGAATGGTGGAGCTTTGAGAAGAGTGGAGGTTGAGAGTGGAGGCTTGGGTTAGGTTAAAAAATAGTAAATGTCACCCCACTTCCTTATTTGGAAATAATCATAAGAAGCCCTATGGGTATTAACTTGCACCTGTGACACTGGCAGTCTAAGATTCAGGAAAATATACACTCAGAAGGAGACGCCAGGATGGGGCCCTGATGCTGGGAGATTTGAATACCCTCACCTGTGATAGTAAGTACTTGTCGAGCCGAGTGCAGGAGCACAGTCTGAAGTTTCAGTACCCTGGCAGAGTCTGAAATTTCAGTACCATGGTAAAGTCAAGCCCAGGACAGGCAACTTAGCAACACTAGGATACCCTGACTCAAAATTAAAAAATAGAAATGGCTGTGATTGTATCTCAATGCAAAGGCCCTGGGTTTAATTACAGTACCACAATGTATATAAATATGTACATACACACATATAATACAAATCAGTTTTAATTATTTCTAACAGGATCTCATCTCTACTCAATGTATATAAATATGTACATACACACATATAATACAAATCAGTTTTAATTATTTCTAACAGGATCTCATCTCTACTCTAGGATACTGAAGAAAGATTTTTGATCATCCTTTTTCCCCATCATATATGGGACCCCTAGAACAAGAGGAAATATCCAGATGGTTTGATGCTAAATAGCCAAGGATGTGGAATCAAATTACCTAATTTCAAATCCTTACAACTACTTTCTGTCTTCGTAAACTTGGTCAAAGTTTTATCTGCAAAATTAAAATAAGGATGGCACCTAGCAGTAATAATCAACTTTCATGTTTAAGTTAATCAGCACCATTTATTCAAACTGGTCAAAGGGTTTTAGGGCAACATGGGGCTTATATTACTAACTCAATTTAAAAGAGAAATGATTTTTATAACTGATTATGAGCATGGAAAAATATGATCCAAAAAGGACAAAGCTGTCTTTCAAACAGAAAGAGGTTCAGTGTGGGGAAAGCAAAGCTCAACACCGTCATGGCATCAAGCTGAACCAAACCGTTTCACCCCAAATGTTCTACAAAATAATCTACTGTGTTTAAGAAAATTTTGGCTTGTTGTCATCTATTTTCAAGTAAAAATTCTTAGCTTTCAAATTTAACTCATTAAAAGAAAGTGGTAAGTCAGATGAAAGAAGTGGGCTCACAGGGCAGCAGTAAACAAGGATGCTAAGTAAACTGAGAGCAAATGTAGTACGGATCGAATGTAGCTATGCTGAATTTAAAAAGAAAAGAAAATTCTCTTCCAGAATTGTATGCACATCTTTTGTACGTTGTGACTTACACAGAAAACAATATTCTGAGTAAAAGTGGGGTAAAAAGGCAAGACTTCTTACACATACCTAGGGGGGCAGAGCTGCCCCACTCCCTGCCGAGGTACCCCTCGGTGCCCTTTGCCTTGGTGGATGAAGGTGATACCATCTTATTCAGTCCTTACTCAAGGAGATTGGAGAATTCCATTGTAGAAAACTAATGCAGTAGAAGTTAGGCAGCAAAAGAAAGGTAAAACATGCAGAAAGTTTCTGTCTCACACATGAGAACAGCAACATTAACAAGCTTCACACCTTTGTACAAAAACCATCACTCATCCTGTGAGATAAAATTTTCATTTCAGTGCTCAGTAAAGAATTTAACTGGAATTTCCATCTCCCAGGGAACGATGCTGCCTGCGTATGCCCCGCACATCTTTTTGTGCTGGAAGTTTGGTTCCTGACGTCAGAGACGACGTCTCTGAGATGTGGGTCTCCTGGAGGACGGTTAGCATCACCGTCAGAAGAGACCAACACAGTTCTCACAAGACCACAGTGCGTTTTCAATACTGGGTTTGTTAGAAAGCCAGGCCACCTCCGTGCCAGCCTCTTTACATAGGGATGTTTCCTTTTCTGCTTTTCTGTCCTGCGATCCAGCCAGGACAGGCTGAAACTGCTGTCCGGACTCTCCAGCCACCACGGTGGTGAGGAAAACCTCTCTTTCACTTCCTACCCAATGTCCTGTGTTGTCACAGTAACATCAAGTGGAGAGAGATGCAGAGACACTAGCTGACATAGGCAGGGGGAATAAACAAAAGTTGATTTACTAAAAGAAGAGAGAAATGAAAAACAATGAAAAATATAGCAAAAACAAAATAGAAGGAAGGTTAAAAAGTAATTAAAATGTATCAGTAGTTACATAAATGTTAATAATGATAATTAACTTCTTCCTTTCCTTTCCTATCCTTATTTATTTCTTTCTTCTGTCTAAGTCCTCTGGCTAAAGTTTCCAGAACTATATTGAATAAGAGTGGACACTGTGGATACCCTTTTCTTATTTCTCACCTCAGAGTGAAAGCTTCCAATTATTGTCCATTTAGAATGATGTTGGCTGTTGGTTTGTCATAGGTGACTTTTATCTGATTCAGATAAAGACCATCTATTCCAATTTTCTGTAGGGTTTTTATCATGAATGAATATTGGACTTTATCGAATGCTTTTTCTACAGCAATTGAGATGATCTGTGGTTTTTGTCCTTGACTCGGTTAATATGGTATATTACATTTATTGATCTACATACGTTGAAGTATTTCTGCATCCCTGGAATGAATCCTACTTGGTTATAGTGTATAATTTTTCTGATGATTTGCTGCATTCTGTTTGCCTGTATCTTATTGAGAATTTATGCATCTATGTTCAGTAGGGAGGTTGGCCTGTAGTTCTCTTTGTTAGTTGTGTTCTATTCTTGCTTTGGTATGAGGTTAATGCTTGATTTCAGGAATGAGTTAGGAAGTATTGCTTCACTTTCCATTTCATTAAAGATTTTGACATTTAATGTTATTAGGTCTTCTCTAAATTTCTTGTAGAATTCAGTAGTGAATCCCTCTGGAACTGGATTTTTCTTTGTTGGTACGTTTTTAATTACATCTTCAATTTCTTTTATATTTGTTTATTAAAAGGTTTATATCTTCTTGACTGAGCTTTGGTAATCCACATGTACCTAGGAATCTGTCTATTGCTTCTGTGTTTTCCACCTTATTACAGTAAGGACTCTTGAACTAGGTATTGATGATCTTCTGGACTTTGTATAGGATCTGTTTTGATTTCATCCTTTTCTGGTCTCTTCTTTCCTTTTTGGCTAAGGTTTTGTCAATTTTATTTAATCTTTCAAAGAACCAACCCTTTTATTCATTGTATTTTTTTTAGTCTCTATTGCATTCATTAATTTCTTCTCTGATCTTTAAAATGTCCTCCTTTATACAAACTTTGGGCTTGGCTTTCTCTTGGTACTTCATGTAAAAGATCCCAAAAGTTCCAACAAAGACCTCTAAATTTAATAACCAATTTAATAGCATAGCTGAATACAAATTCAACACACCGATATCAATAGCATTCCTGTACATAAATAACAAACTCACTGAGAGAGAAATTAGGGAAACAACACCTTTCACAATGACATCCAAAAACTGAAATACTTAGGAATCAATCTAACAAAAGTAGTAAAAGAACTTTACATTGAAAACTACAGTACTCTGAAAAAGAAGATTGAAGAAGATATTAAAAAGTGGAAAGATAACCCTTCTTCTTGTGTAGGAAGAACCAGTACAGTGAAAATGGTCATACTTTCAAAATCATTATACTAATTTAATGGAATCCTGATCAAAATACCAATAACATATCTCACAGAACTACAGAAAACAATCCAAAAATTCATTTGGAACCTGAAGAGACCTAGAACAACAAAGGAAATTCTAAGAAACAAAGGTAAGGGGGGGTATCACAAACCCTGTCTTGAGATTATATTACATAGTTACTGGGATAAAAACAGTATGGTATGGCAAAAAAACAGATCCAAGGCTCAATGGAACAGATGAGAAGAAGCAGAAGCAACTCCAAACACTTTTAGCCCATTTACCTTCAACAAAAGAGCCAGACATGTTCACTGGAAGAAAGATAGTCTCTTTAATAAAAAAACTGGCTTTCTACATGCCCAACACAAAATCTAGACGCATGCGAATCACCATGCACTAAACTAAAATTGAAATGGATTAAAGATCTAAATATTAAAACAGAAGCACTAAATCTGGTGGAAGATAGAATAGGTAGAACGTTTGAAGACATTGCTATCGGGAAAGACTTTATGAACAAAGCCTCAGTTGCACAGGAACTATCACAAGTAATCAGCAACTGGGCTCTCATCTCATTAAGAAGCTTCTGCACAGCAAGAGAAACCACCAACAGAGTGAAGAGACAACCACAGTGTGGGAAACATTTCACCAGCTGTCCCTCAGACGAAGTACTAACTTCTGGAATACATAAAGAACTGAAAATACCATGTTTAAAGACCCAATCTAAAAATAGTCATCTGAAATGAATGGACACATTTCAGATGAGGAAGTAGAAATGGCAAATAAATATATGAAAAAATAATCAACATCACTGGTCATTTGAGAGATGCAAATCAAAACAATGCTGAGATTCCATCTCATTCCAGAAAGAATGGCTATTTTCAAGATATCAACCAATAAAAAATGCTGGTGGTGCTGTGGTAATTAATGAACATTTCTCCACTGTTGGTGGGAGTGTAGACTGGTGCAACCACTGTGGAAATCAGTGTAGAGATTCCTCAGGGAACTAAAACCAGTTTCCATTTGATCCAGCTATTCCCCCTCTTGGTGTCATCCTGAAACAAAAGCATCATACCTCAGTGATACATGCAATTCATGTTTGTAGGGGCACAGTTTGGAATAGATAAATCTTGGGGAAAAAAATCAAATGACCATCAGTCAATGAATGGACAAAGATGTGGGGTTTTTATACAATTGAGTACTACTTAGCCAGGAAGAAGGATAAATTTGAGACATTTCCAAATAAATGGATGCACCTTAAGACTACATATTGGAGGTATATATATATATATATATATATATATATATATATATATATATCCAATGGTTTCTCTGCTGTAAGAAATCAAAAGTTTAAATAAAGACTAAAATTTATAATTATTGTGACATTGGAAGAAAATGTTCAAATGGGAAGGGAGACTAGGAAGAGAGGAGGGGGAAGGAAGGAAGGGAAAAGAAACAAAACAAGAAAAATAGGAAAAAATGGAAGCAAAGTTTTTGTATATAAGCAGAGGGAGAAAGATTGAAGAAGTGGAGGGGAATGGGGAAAAAAATCAAGTTATATCAGTATAGGTACAAATTCCCTGGGTTGAATGTGATCATTATATATACCTAACATGTACCGATAAATTTAATTAATAAAAAAATTAAGTAAGAAAGAGACATACAAATGCTAATTAGTTAAATACTTATTAAAAGACTGAGATCTTTATATTGACCACAAAAATCTACTTATATGTAATATGCTGGATTATTTTCTATAACAGAATGAGAAATACTAAAAATGAAATAAGAAAAATAGTGCAAGATGCCAATATGTACCAAAAATTATTTCCATATCAGTATGATAGTGTGAAGATTTAAGAGACAGGTGTTACATTACAATTAATAAAAATTCATGAAGTATATTAATGCTCAACATTTATATTTTTAAAAACAAAGATTTAAATTTTCCAGGGAAATGGTATCATGAGCAGACTGGAAATAAGTAAGAATATGGAAGAAAACATGATTAAATAGGTTGATACAATAGGTGCAGAAAGAACTTTAATCCAATTAAAATTTTTTTTATTTAAATAGTGCTTTTGCAGACAAAAAAGGAGCAAGGATTGAAGGCCAACCTAAACAGCATAGTGAGACCCTATCTCAAAAAACAGGGCCAGGGATTTAGCTTGGTAGCCTAAGCGCCTGCCTGGCAGGCATGAGGTTGTGAGTTCGATCCCCGGTACCAAAAAAAAGGGGAGGGGGGCAAGGAATAGAGGAGAAAAGGAGGGAGTTGGGAGTGGAAGTAAAAAGGGTTAAGAGTCATCATGGTCCTGTACCAGCATGAACAAGTACTAATAAAAAATAAAACAAACACAGAACATTTATGCACACTGACATTCCATAGTCAAGAAAGGACGGTACAAGAAATTTGATGGTTTCAGTGTCATATTCTCTGATCTCAATACAACAAAATTAGACACTTTAGTGATTAAAACTCATATTGTCAAAACACAATCATACCACATTTTAAAACTGAAAATATGTTCACAAATCATATATAAGTTATGATGGAAAAGAGTAACTAGGTCACAATGAAATCATTACTTCTCAAAATTCATAGATAACAGATATATTATCAACTATGAATAATTTGTAGCTTTTGTAAATAAATATAAAGAATTAAGTGAACTACCATTCAGGAAAATATATATGCACACATTCAGTGATCTAGGAAAGAGAAATACCTGCCCACAAACATAAAAAGAACAAAAATGTAGTCCTTTGAATACTAGAATAGCAAAAAGAAACCATTAGATTAACTAAAGCAAAAGTAAAACATAACAAGCAAACAAAAAATCTGCTCAATATAAGATATGAATCTGCATGTAAATTTGGGATGTGAAGATCATAGGAAAAGTTTTAAAATATTCCAAAAACCTATATTTGTAAGTATAAGTAAAATGGATGTATTTTTAGATAAATACAAGTGACCAAATTAATTCAAGACGTTAAAAATATGGGCCAATAAGCAGTTGTACGTAAATAGCATTCTGTACATAAACACAACCTAATTTCACTAAAACATCAAAGAACGAAAAAGTCTTACTTCTTGTATAAAATTTTTGCAGTGAATAAAAGATAGGATATCTAACAGATTCATTTATGTAATTTATATACTGTTTATACTAAAACTGGAGGACTGTAAAAGAAAAAAGAATAATACACATGCCAATCTCACTTTATTAATATAAATTCAGTCTCACCTTATTAATATAAATACAAATCACTCTCATAACCTTGCATATTAAATTCAGAATCTTATTCAAAACAAACCAGGATCACTGGGGTTTATCTTAGAATTTCAGAGTTACCTACGAAGATATCTAATGATGCAATTTACCACATTAACAAATTAAGGGAAAAATAAACATAATTGTCTCTGAGGCAAAAAAAAAAAAAGTGTTTTCTTCTAATGCCACAGATTTAAGGGACGTCCAAACCAGGGTGAGTGGATTTAGATTCAGACTTTCTTGACATCATTCCTGCCACACAATGGAAACTAGGCAAAAACACCCAAATCCTTCCTTTTTTATGAATCTCCATGCTCAGTACCGTTGGCCCTTCTAGACCTCTTGATCTTCATTTCTCTCTCTCTGCTGTGAAAGGTGGTCTTCTGGTTTACTCTGACCTCTGCAACATGTGACCCACCAGGCTGCCTCAGTTTCTCCAAGCTGACCCAGTACCCAACAGTTCAAAATTATTGCAGGGTTAATCTAGAAATTATACATCAAGCACAAAATATTTCAAAAGTTAATGACTTACTGAAATATTCAACCAAAACAGACTAAAACTTACTAGCAACCAAACATAATATAAATTGCCCGCAATATAAACAGAGTCGAACCCTTCTCATGCCCAGCCAAATTGAATGGCTATTTGATTACTACATAAGTTTTGATATGATTTAAAATTTATGTACAGCTGCTTCTAATTTCCTTGAAAATATTTAGTATAGATTATGCTGGGAATTTATACTTCAGAATTAATAGTCACTGCTTCGTTATAAAAATTCAAAACAATTTTTAGAAACAAACAAACCAACAAATTGCATACTGCCCCATTTTCCTCCCTGATTTCCCACTATGGAAATTATCCAGAATCAAGAAACACGACACATCGCATAGTTGAATGTGCAGCCAGAGGGTAAAACAGTGCCCAGGCCATAATTCGTAATAGCATACTAAAAATTATTCATCAGCCACAGATGGAGCTCAAATTATCTGCACAAAACTGGAAATACCTGTAACTTAGAGGCCGCTCCAAAGATAATAAAAGCAGTTGGCAGATTCTGCCCCAAATGTTCTTTCTGAGGTTCCTGTGGGCTCTCTCCAAAGGTAGCATCTTCCTGTTGTCAGAGCTGGCATGCTGATCTATGTGAGAGGAACCTTCTGGTGTATTTTCCTGTAATGAGGGCAGTTTAGAAACCACCACTCGTCTCCCCAAACGCTGTAGCTTTGCTTACACTGCCATTAATGCCCCAGTGCAGAACCCCCACCACCTCCGGAGGGCTTTAAAAGTAAACGATTGTCTGCAAAATAAAAATACTTTTACAAATTTTTATATTTACTGTCTTTTGGGAAATTCATATTTTGGAAAATGTTTTAATATCAATTTACTGTTTCAGATCAAAAAAATAATATAAACTAATTATGTTTTAAAATACTCACAATTCTTGGATTATCCTTTGCAAAGTGAATTTTAAAAAAACCACAAGCAGCATTCTACAAAACAAAGCTCGAACCAGAAGAGACTCATAAAAATGATTGGGAAGGGATTCTTATTTTTCCTGCCATTTCCTAATTATGAAATATGGGTGATTTTCACCTTGAATGCTTTAGGGGAGCTTATGAAGGCCTTCAGGCAGGTTGACATTACTGTGTGAATGAGAGAGCGAGCCGGTTAATAAATACCGAGACACCGAGTGACATTCCCAGAGAAGGGCGTGACATTCCCAGAGAAGGGCTGCACCCGGGAGAGGGGAAACCAAGGGCAGCACAGCGGAGGGCTCGGCTGTCTGGAGAGAGGGCGCGTCCACGCGTGGCCGTGGGGCACCAGCGTGAGCACCGCCTGACCAGTCCTGGGATCCTCTCCAGAGTACTGAATCCGAGCTCTAGGCCCCAGAACCCACGCCAGCAGGTGTGCAGGGCGGCGGGATGAGAGCCCGGCCCCCTCCGGTCCCTCGCCACCGTCTCCACCCGGGAGCCGTGGACCATCCCTCGCTAAACCACACGCATGAGCAGGATCTGTGCCCTTCGGTCATTTCATCTCAGCTTTCTGAAAACCTTAATTATGACGAAATTCAACTTGTTGCACAACTGAAGGTGCATTTTCTTAAAATTCCAAAGCACGAAGACGAATCTCACTTTGAATTTGGTCACTGACTCCACGCGGCCTCGCGAGCTGTGGGGTGACTCCACTTCACCTGCAGGCTGCTTCACGCTCTTGTCTTCATCCTACACATCCCCACCTCGCCTCTCCCACATCACCTGAGCGCTGCCCATTCTACTGAGAAATAGAAGTGGTCAGATAGGGTTTCCTGGGGAGGACGCCAGCCCCTCCGACAGATTGCCGGCGTCTGTCTGTCCACACCCATGCCCCGTGTTCCTGCGGAAGAAGGATGCGCCACTACAAGAACAGGGCTCACCCCGTCCTCTCGCCTGGCCAAGGACTCAACTCCACAACCCACTTCGTTCTCCAGGTTCATCACGATGTTTTCCTTTGCATTCAAATATTTGTACCAGCGTATAAGCATCCTATAATCTATTTCTCAAGGCCCCACTTCCCAGTGCTACTGCACTGAGTTAGGATGTAGCACATGAATTTTGAAGGCAGACATCCAGTTCATAACAGGATTTATATCATCTTTCAATCCAGTGCTTCACTGTTCTGTTCCTTCCTTGGAAGAAAAAGTCTAAATAGGCTGCCTGGGCATCTCAACCTCTAATTTAATGGAAGCATCGCTGAACTTCTTGCATTTAAAAGTAGGATGTGAGTGTCTTCAGAGACCACAGTGGAGGAGAAGGAAAGAGAGCTCCCTGCTTGATAATTTATGAGTAATATTGAAGGAATCTGCTCCCTGCCGTTCCTTTCAGCCATGGGCCTGTCAACCCTAGTTATGAGATAAATAGTGCCGTATACTGGTTGTTAAACACAATATATTCCAGCTTAATATATTTTGCGTTGCATCATTCAGGCTCTGCAAGATGTTCCCACCGGATTTCACTATATAAATTTCCAAAAAACACTCAAGATCCTTCTCTGTCCAGATTTACTGAGGTAAAATTCATACATGGAATTGTAGAAATTCAAGTGGTATAATGTGATGATTTGAAATACGTATTGAGAATTGATTGCACAATGAAGTTAACTGAAATGTCTATCGCATCACAAAGCAACAGGAAAAGTGAATACCCATGTTAAAATGGGCAAAAGATCTGAAAAGAATTTTTATGGAGACATGCAAATGGCCAACAGGTAACTGAGAAACTTCTCAACATTCTGGGTATCAGGGAAAGTCTTATCAAAATAATTAGATATTGGTTCACACCTGTTAGAATAAGTATTGTCTTGAAGACAAAAGATAGCAAATTTTATAGAGGGTGAAGAAAAAGGGAATCTTTATACAGTATTTGTGGGAGTGTAAATTGGTAAAACTAGTACAGAAAAGACCTATAAAAAAGAAACTTAAAAATGAAGCTACCACATAACCTGGCGGTCCCTCTTCTTGGTGAACATTCAGAGTAAACTCAGTCAGTAACTCAAAGAGACAGCAGCGTCCTCCCATCCCCTGCAGCCCTTCTCAGCACGCCAAGACCCGAAACAAGCTGAAGGTGGAGGACGGGAGACTGTTATGTGATCGTTTTTAAGTAATTCAGTATGGGAAGTCCTTGTGCAGGTTAATGTCGATTATCAGTGTAACTGGATTAAGAAATTTCTGAAGAGGAGACTGTGGGAACAGAGTGCGTTAACCCACTCATGAGATCCCAGGGGAGCAGCCTGCTGAGCTGGGGGTCCTGGGGCGAGCTCCGGGACCATGGCTGGGCCCCGGCTCCTTCATTTCAGCCTCTTTGCCTGTGCTCTGTGTCCTGGCTACGCTACTTTCATGCCGGGCTCTCATACCGTGACATTCCTGACCTGGAAACAGCAGCAGATGTTCTGAAGCCTCTGGAAGCCTGTATCTATTTGACTCCATGAAAAGAAAGGAGATCAACACAGTCTTCAACTTACAGTGGTTCAACCTTAGAGTTTTCACCATCATGAAGGCAAGATAATGACACACCTTCAGTGCGAGCTGTACTTAGAATTTTGAATTGCGGTCTCTTCTTGGGCTGTGGCACTCATGGTGTCAGACAGTGTGAACCTGGCACAGGCCCTGGTCAGCAGCCATCACAAGAGTTACAGTGGAAACTGCTGCACACGGGGTTGCTATACTGTGATGACTGGTAAGGTGAGTATATTAAACTCATTTTGACTTAAAATATTTTCAACTTTTGATAGGTTTATTGAGCTGTAACCCCACTGTAAGGCAAGAACAATGTGTATAATAGGTTAGCCATGAACAAGAAGGAAACTGACATTTGACTCAACATGAATGAAGCTTAAGTGAATTACGTTAAGTGGAATAAGTCATACAGAGAAAGAAAATATGGTATAATCTAATAACTTGTAGAATAAAAAATTAAAAACATAGAAAAGAATAGAATGATGGCAGCCAAGGCTGGGAGGTGGGAAAAGTAAGGAGAGGTTGGTCAAAGGTGCCACATTTTAGCAACAAGGCAAACAAGTCCTCTGGATCTAATGTGTAACTTGATGCTATGGATAACTCCATGGACTTTCACTAGTCTGCTGGGTCAACAGTCACAGAACAAGGCTTGATATGGTATAACCAGTCAATTCCATTAGCATGCATTCACAATTAAACTTCATCTTACCTAAAATGAGTTATTTATTCAGAAACCATACAGTGCACAACACTGTAATAATGAATGTAACTCTCCACAGCTACTGACCTAGTAGTCTTGGCAGAATGTGACTTCTTATAGGGTAAGAAGGTCAATCCAAACACAAGGTAAGTGAAAACTGTCTCTTGCATTATAAGATTACTCAGTGTAGGCAAGCTGCCACAGATAATTCATGCCAGTGTGTGCCATTTGAAGTTAGACATTCCACAACACATATTGTTCAGTGAGCCCATGGTAGTTTAGTCCTATGGTCCCAAACACTGTGTTCATTGAGAAATTTTCAAGAGCAGGGTTGCTGGGGAAAAGAATGAATTATTTCCACAGAGAAGAACATTGTAGTCACTAAGATCATGCTCTGGGGTGTTTTCTCCTTGGTTAATGTTGGACACATGGATCTTGGCATGCTATGCCCACTTGAAGAAGTGTATCCGTACATTAACTGAGTGTTATGCTTGGTGTCTGAATGTCGAGTGCTTGCATAGAGGAAAGCCTGGCTACTACTGCAGCTGGTAGCAGACCTTAACATCATCCATGTGGTGCTGGTTTCAGGTGCATGCAGACTGCTAAAGTTGTGGGGTTAAGAAGGCTTCCACCTCAATTTCAGAAGGTCTGGGAGGCCAGGCAGTGTG